>JASSUY010015606.1:22095-81292 GCA_032466535.1 Forpus xanthops | reverse complement strand
GTGGTAGCAGTAGTGATTTATGTTATACCTTAGTTACTAAACTGTTCTTATCTCAACCTGTGGGAGTTGTATTCTTTGGATTCTCCTCCCCATCCCCTCTGACTGAGGAAGAAAGGGAGGGGAGTGAGTGAGAGAGCAGCTGCATGGGTTTGAAAGCCTCAAACCATGACAGGTCCCTTCCAACATAAACCATTATATGATTTTATGATTCTATGGAAGAATTAGAATAGTTTTATATTAAACACTAGCAATATCACCTTTTCTGAATCCACGGTCAATAAACAGAGTATCTGAAATAGCTGAAGTTTCATTATTTGTTCCTCTAACATGTCTACAAATCTGATGTACTGTCTTCAGCAAATAACTCTGATGGGAGTGGTTGATCAAGTTCATTATTTTACTAAATGAATTTGAGCTTTGACCTACTGTTTTGCATGTGTGACCTGTTCTTACATTGGCATTAAACAAAAACTGAGGATCTAGGAGCCTGCCCATCTGCTGGCTCTGTTTTACTTTATAAAATTGATTTTAAAATGATTTAAGGTTTTCTTTTAGCCATGTGAACTAGAATAGTATGAACTAGAAATCAAAAGAATGTAAAGTATATTATATTATGTATTACAATTTTTGTCAATATTGCGGTGGACTTATAGAATGGTTAGGGTTGGAAAGGACCTTCCAACCTCCCTGCCATGGGCAGGGACACCTCACACTAGACCATGTTGCCAAGAATCTGTGTGAAAGATTGATTTAAGAACATTTTACAAAAAGAAGAAGTGAAAGCAAAAAAAGTTAGAGAATACTGCTGTGAAACAGCAAAACTGATTCCTATGAAGCTGTCTTACCCACTTTTTTTTTTTGTCTAGTAGCCCTGGCTTACTGTATTACTGATAAGAGAAGTCACTTTGATGGAAATGCAAAGTTCAGAATTCCTAAGGAGTATTTTCACAACCAAACTCTTTCCAATTGTGATATTCTCTCAAAGCTTCTCTGCATATAGAGATAAATCTGAGGGAAACCACATTTAGACTCAAATGTAGATGAATCTGTTAAAGGAATTATAAATGTAAAACCTGAACTTGACAATTTAGAATTTTAGAACCTGATTTTAGCCGCCTTCTGCAAAGGTTTTAATTCAAGGATGGATGTGAAGATCCAGAAAAGTTTTAAATAATTGATGGGTGTGGGATAGGGTTATATTATCCAAGAGGAAGGCTTCACAGTCTACTTTGGGAATGACTCAGTCAAACCAGAGCCAAACAAACTTCACAAACTCCACCTGAGTGACTAAGACTTCTTTGTAAATTCTGCTAGTGTTAAGCTTTCCATTGTAATTACATCTCCTCTTCAAATAAACAATATGATGCTCATTTAAAATAAATTAACCTGTTATTTCATCTAATGCATTTGAAACTGGAGCACTCACTCTCTTTGAGGAAACAATTGTTTTACTTGAGCAGACTATATTTCTTCAGTGATGGCAGAAAGGAAATGTTCTGCCTGCAACATCCTGGAGTAGTCTCTGCTGCTAAAGTAAAAGAAATGCAAATCTAAAGGACAACTCCCTTTTTTGCACCTATGAACAATAAAATGTACTGCTGGCTGCAACGCTATTACTCCATTCCTCACAGAGCAGCACTACTTAATTCCTCCTGACAATTACAAAAAACAAGTAAATCAGGATCATCCTGAACTGGATTGTGCTAACACACAGCTGAGGATAAAATTGGCTTCAATGAGTTTCTATTTACTCAACAGTTCACACCATTTTTATTCAGCTTGTCCCATTTCTTGCTTAATCTCACCTGGGATTTTTCTGACTCCTGTTCGTTGAGCTGAAGAGAGCCTCCAAAGTGTTTTTTTTGGTGTACTGAATGCTATTTGTGTGTGGAATATTGGTACTCATTCATATACCCTTTCTGACTGAGGCTACTGCCCTGAAGAGTCATGTCAAGATTTTCTGTATTTCCAGAATCCCTAGTGTCAACATCTAAGGGGCATTAAATCAGTCATTAAAATTTGCTTTTAGCTACATCTTACTGTGCAAACACACACTGAGAACAGTAAAAGACCTTTGCTTAAAAAAGCACAGGACACCAAAGGACTACAATTCTGCACATGATTTCTTTAATACTGTAGCTTTGGCCAGGAACTGAAAGTCAATGGGCCATAATTTCAAGCCACTGGACAAACAGCACTTGCAAAACACCTTTGATTTCCATACAAATTAGGTCCAAATCTTATTTCCTATTATCGTGATTGATACACTGTGCAAGGACAACACAATTAAAACATGACTTTTTTCATGGGAAGCAGCAGCTCAACTTCACATAACTTTCCTGCTGTGTATTTTTTTTGTTACATTGGTGGCTGTGGCTGTGCTCGTGTCTGAATTCATGCATCTCGTTTCTGTAATATTTCAGAAATTCTCTCCTATCCTCCTAGTCTGCTTTAGTGAGCATCTGGTTAAGCCATTGTAAGGCTCACCTGTGTTGTACTAACCTTGACATGCTACACAGTCTTAGGAAGTGGAACGCAAACACATCAAAACCATCAAAGGAACAGCTATTTATATTTTATATAATTTGGAAAGCATCAGAGGTAATTAAAAAGAAACACAACCCTACAAAATGGCTTGAAATAGGCAGGAACTTTCCTCCTCTCACAAGCCCAGAAATGAAAAATCACCTTTGAAAGTCCTCTTTAGCAGCCTTTCATGGTTAGCAGAAATTATAAATCATGGACTGCATAGCAAACATATATACACTTCTTTTCATAATGTCTGATTCAACGCTCTGTCATCTGGCAAATCTCCCACTGACTTCAATGCACTTTTACCTAAGCAAGGTCTGACTAAAGACTGCAGAATACAGTCCATAAGCTTTAAAAATACACCACATAGCTTTGAGGAGGATAATCTTTCTCTCCTTACACACCCTGTGCCAAGTTGGACCTGGCACTGACAGGATTTTTGCTATTAGCAGACAATAGGGACTAAGTTAAAAATAGTGTTGCCACGAGAAAGCAATGATTCTGATTAAGTAAATTCCATTGAACTCTTTCTAGTAAGCATTATTCAGGTCATGAATGCTAATTTGTCCTGCAGGGGGCTGTGGGTAATTACCCAGAAAAACTATCAGCTTTATTGAGTTGCTACAAAACAGTATTACTGAATGGAATGCACTCTAAAGGGAGACAACCTTGATATGTGCCCACAGAAATAAACAGTCTTTTTCTGAAGATACTGTAAACTGGATCAAAATGATTGTAACTTTACTTTGGATTAGGATACATTTTAGGCTACTTTTATGTTTCTATTAAATAAGACTAGAATGCAAAATTATTCAGCACAGAAGTGCCACTATGACACCTAGAGCAAATTTAGCGTTCTGCATATTTAAAGTTGTGTAGAATCTGAACCATCTTAAAAAATGAAGCAAATGTGGCACATTGGCTGCATTCCAGCAGTCACACAGAACTGCTGACATTACTAAAATCTAGATAATTTAGTCCCATATGGGAATCCATACCACAATTATATTGTCCCTGTTCCGACACAGTCCTGATTTTGCATTTCTTTAAGCCTAGCTTTTTATAATTTTAATTCCCTCCACCAATAAAGCAATTTGCATTCACACAGCCTTCTTTGCTAAGTGAGAATGAAGAAGAAATCTGTTACATGACCTTGCTCTTTTTTGCAGTTGATTACAAGGAAACAAACTCTTCAGCTAAACCATTCTCTCATGTGTTTTTAATTGATGTAGAACATTGCAGCAGAAACTGTAGGAGAGAGATAAACAAGGAGCATACCATGGCAGGTGACATTTCACTTTCATTTAAAGAATGCATACCAGAAGTAAATCCTCCTCTACAGAAAGAGATGTAGTACACACACTGAAAGTTTTCTGGGTATACACACAATATTTGCTGCTCACCTTAATTATTAACAGTCAAGGAACTACAGAGTGTCCCCATTGAATCTTGCAATTCTGTAAGCATTAGTCTGACTTGCTGGACTTAGCTGTTCACACAGCGTAGAATCAAACAAGTGCAGCCACGTGCCTGGGATTTTGGGCCATCTGGTCAGAACTAATGCTGTGATCCTTCCTTCAGGTGTCCAAAGAGCCATTAGGTTACTGGTAGAGTGACATGGCACTGCCAAAAGTGTTAGAATGAGCAGGTATATCTAAAGGAATGGCACAAATCAAAATAGGGGTATGAAATAAGTAGATAGATATTCCATACACCTATGAAAGCAGACTCTGTACTGGAGTCAATCAAAATAATTTTCCTATTGATTCAACTCTTAAAATAAATTGACAATCCACAAAGGCACACCTGAATGTTATCATGCTAGTCAGTGCACAGAGAGCTGTGGATCTCGGCCAAAGGATGTGGAAACAGAGGCTGACTTTTCCATGCAGATTCTCTTCTCTGAAAAGTCAGGTCAACTCCTATAATTTGATAAATCTAGGGTAATTAATAATAATTGATGATATGACCCTTATCCTAAACAACTAATAGCGAAAAGTGATTTCAGATAAATAGTTCTTTAAAAGCACTCCAGGTAGCACTGACATGAATCAGGGGAGTTTTGTTACTTCTTTTGACATTCTTAGTTACTGTGACAGAACAAAAACAGTGTGTGAAAAGTATGCTGAAATTAAAAATTAAGTTAAAGAATAGAAAAATTATCCTCATGATTCTGCTTGATTTCTGGCATTGCTGGACAAGGAACTACTGAACATGTAAGACTGTGGCCAATATAAGGAATATTATTTGAAAGTTTCAATAAAAATGGAGAAAGCAGCAAAACTTGCTTATTAATTTAATAAATGAACTGACACTCATTCTTTGTATTTCACTTCCTCTTATTTCCTTTCATTTTTCACTCTCCATTTTTTTTTTCACAGTCTCCAAACAAATACATTTCCCTTTACTCAACAGAAGATTAACATTCCCACAGAACCAGCACAGCTGAGACTGGCTACTGTAATTTGTTTAAAGGACTGATTTAATGTTTAAAATATTGGAACAACAATATTAGTCAGTAAAATAAAATATTGAACATAACTTTGGGTTGGATATGATATTAATTAATGATGTTTTTCAGTGCTTCACTTCCCATAAAAGGTATGGGGTTTGGATAAACTTATCAAAATGTAACTGTGTACATTTTGCTGGAAAAGGCTCATTTCTAAGCACTTGAATGCAGCTGGTTAAGTCTGCCATTTGGTATTTTTACATTCTATTTTAATATAAACTTTATTATTACTTATTTTGATAATATATTTTCTTGCTTTATTTTGGCAAATAAACAAATTCTGTCATTCTCACAATGAACTGTTTTATACGTCCTGAATGAACTCACCAGCTATGAACAAAGACAAACAGACAGCTGTGAAGCTAAACTGTTCAAATATAATAAAAAGCAAATATATGGAATTATTTTTTTTCATTCGTTTTGTGCCTCAACAGAAACAGAACTGAACAACAAAACTCCACCATGAGCTGTTGTGATTATTGGTAATTCTTACTTTTCAGTGTTACTAAACCACAGAAGCAATCATGATATTTCAGCTACAAGTCTTTCTGCTATCAGTGTATTTTGTTTTAAATCAGTAAGATCAAAAATGCATGTCTAGCTCAGATAATATGCTTCAGAATATCAAGCTGTCTTTTCTTGTGGTTGTTAAGAGAAAATTAATAATACATATATTAATGAGAAATCCCAGCTACGAAGAGTGTGAACAAAATCATTTTTATCATTAGTCCCTCTATTTCCAGAGATTTCCAGTAACCTTTTTGCTTACTTAGAGTACATATGAAGTATCCTTTCCTGTATTTTCAGATGACAAGACAGGTGCTACTAAATACAATTATCACTGTGTATTTTGTGGTCACATTAATATTGATTTCTAAAAGATACTACTACCAAAGTACGTAAAATTGTTACTGCAGGGTCATTAGTCACTACTCTGTGCTCAGTCTAAAAAAGTCAGGAAGCATTGAACCGAGTGTTTTACATGGGATTGTTTTTCATCTAAAAGGAAAAAGGTTAAAAGAAACCTTTTATTTCAATAGCAGCATTAACATAAAGAAAATATAAACACACTTACAGCAACCCCAACATACTCTAAAATTCTGTTTCTTTCTTCATGCAGTGAAAGACTAAGAGCCATTTCTCATCATTCCTGAATGTGTTCTGTTGTAGAAAAAGCCTAAAGGAGTAAAAAGGCCTTCCTATGCATGCACTTTGTTAAAACCCTGCATGCCACTCTAGGGTGACTGTACTGTCTGAACAAGTTCTCCCTGTTTGCATGTAAGAAATAGCTGGCTCAAATAATTCAGCTGATCAGTGAGGCTCAGACAGAGAGTGTGCCAGTCCAACTATATGCAGCCTAATACTCTTTCCATGAATGACAGTTAAAAAGGCTTTCTTGCTTGAATGGTCTTCCATAGGATGTGGAAACAGTCTCAGCTGGGGGAGGGAGGCAGCCAAGGAGGGAAACCAGCAGCAAACATCACTGCTTAGGTCCGCCTGGCTTTTACTACAACACAAGCAGTAAACTCTAATAAAACTGTCTTTCAAAAAGCTATTCATTCTGTATCTGTTACAAAGTAGTTACCTGAATAGGGCAGGTGGTCAACGTGATTGCATGATGGCAATAGGACAGGTGATCCTCACTTCCTCTTAATAATTCTTCTTCCTGCCTGCCCCCACCTCTGCAAGTCACGTGCATTTTCCATTCCAGCGATTTTCTATGAAACAGAGACAACGTACACGGAGCACAGCAAAAGGCTCCATGATGCTTGAGGATGGAGCACTGGAACTAGGAAGGACAGGTGCCATTCCATCTTGTGTTAAAATTATCCAGTGCAGTGTGCTCAGCAGTCCTGGTTTTGAGAATTCATGTACCATCATCTACTTCTCGTGTTTGTTTCAAAAGATTAAGATGTGGAAATGTCAGAACTGGTCTGCTAAGTATCATAACCAAAATACAGCTTGGATAATAATTATTCTACTAAGGCAGAGAGAAAACAGTGAGGCATTTTAGCATTACTATTGCAAGAACTTCATAGTACAGGTATACACACTGTACATATACACTGGTCTGACTAGACTGAATACAAAATATTAAGTTCAGTGAGCTCAATCATTATGTGTTAGTATATTCAAGAGACTCTAGTTATTCACATCAAGATCTGAAACTAATTACAAACTAATTTGTTTTTATATTTCACATGAATATTTCACCTTCTAAAGGTTATGTCAGTAACAGACACAGTAGTAGGAAATAAATGAGGCAACCCTGTTTACTATATGCCAAGTGAAATGAAGACTATCTCAGGAAGCGTTTCCCTCTACTGCTTTGCCAGTGAGCCTACTGCTTGGCTAGAGAGAGACTCATCTGTAAAAGTTTAACAAGTATTCCAATAAATAGGCTACTAACCCATCTTCCTTTGCAATGACAGTGTAAGCCTAAGGATTTCAAAGCTTATACACAGACAGCAGCTTTCAAATTATATACAGGCCAGGTACAAAGCAGAGAGCTGTAATGTTAATTCCCCATTACTGTCCCACGAACACATTTCTACTTTCCCACTAAAATCTCTTTTCAGTGACAAATGACTCACTCATCATGCTTACTCAGTTCTGACCTCACCCAAACACATCAATTACACCAAATACTGCAAAGCTTTCCTAGTTTTGTGATGTGGTCAACTTTCAGACAGCTCAACTGTCTTCACTTAAAAGAAGAGGTGATGATATTCCAGAGACCTGAAAGGCAAGTGATAGTTGCTTTATCCAGCAAGACATCCTGCCCTTGGAGTAAGTGTATTGTGGCTTGTCCATTCGATGAATTATCCTACATCTTTTGTGCCTGTTTTTATAATCTGACAATTGCACAAGGTGATACAGATTTTTTTTCAAGCTATTTTTGTGAGAGTTTTTCCTTCAGTTTATAGATTTGTTTTTTTTTTTTTTTTCAGACTGTTTAGTGCTGAAATTTCTATTCCAGGTTTCGTACAGATGTAAAAGATACAGATGTGCATAATGTTACTTATTCTTGCCCTGTCAATATCAATGAAGAATACTATATCTGGCCTTTCCACAAATGCAGAGAACGTTAATTCACTAGAGAAAGCTTGCTAAAGAAATTTCCACAGTTTTTTATTTCTCTTTCTTTCTATAGTCAGAATCCCATCTTGGACATGCATGAAACTTACATTTGGGGAAGAAATATATGGCAGCTGAAGGGCTTGAAAGAGCCATGGAAAAAGTCAAAGCAATCTCTGAATGTGTTAGGTGCCAAGGAGGACCACGTTGCCATGAGATGATATGGTGAGTCTTTCACAGTCCTCACATTGTGGGAGATGGGCTTCCTGTGGGCATATTGCCATTGTTACTAGATGTCCCATTAATATTCAAGCATCTCTGGTTTTTTAGTGTTTTTTAGTGACTAAGGAGTAGAAATCTTAATTTCTCTATGTGTGTGATCTGCCAGCAATCACACAAGCCCACACACCCTACAGCGCTCTGGTCACTGTAGGAGCCTCAGGAGGTTGCTGAGTCCAGATGGCTCAGTTCATCGTAGTACACTACTGAGTCTCTTAGAGGAGATGCATACCATCTGAGCATATTTAAAGCCCTAAGGAAATGTGCTGGATCAAATGGAAACAGTTCTCTTGCACACTGCCCTAGAAATCTTATGTCATCTACACCTGTTCATCTCACAGAAGTAGGGGATAGAAGCTTCGAAGGGAGGTGCAGTTACAGAATCTTAATGAAATGAAGACAGTAGTAATACATGACCACATAATATTCCTTTTTTGATTTCACTGTTTCTATTCTATTAATCACTTTTGACAACTGATTAGGGAAGAACACAGCAAAAGAACAGACATGAAACTGGTCTCTTGCCCTGTCCAGGAGCCCAGAACTTTAGCAACTTTGCTGAAGCACAGTGTTAAGTAGTTGATGGGGAGTGTATGTATACATACACATTTATTTACATATTAAAATATCAGTGAGACTGCTGAATTCACATCATTACTTACTGTTTCATTTTTGCAGCATGTTTGCTACCACCTTATAATGCTGTAGCTTGGAGAGTTGCATTTTTCTCCAGCATAGCCAGGAAGCCTATTTAGCCAATCTCGCATATGCTAGAATCACAAGCAGCAGAGTTTAAGTACACATGCAAGTGACTTCAAAATATTGTGAATCACTTTATGTATTTTTAAACTCTCCCTTCTCATAATTTAAGTTGCTGAGAGTATGTGATCAATCATTCTAACAAATAATTTTATTCAACTTTGTATAAAATGCACGACTCATGCTCATGTGATTGTGCATGTGAATCACAGCATTTATACTGCCTAAGGCACATGAACACAAAGGAGCAGCATAGACCCAGCTGATTAAGCTGTAGTGCAAAACAACACCTCAGTAGTCAGAGGTATGACAGCCAGCAGTGGTTTATTGGACCAAGGAGTATAACATTGTAATTTACTTCTTTAATACTTGTCATGTTCTCTCTTATTGTTTCCCCTTATAGAATGAAATATGTAGGTAAGAGATTGCTACACAGTTTCATGTGTTATGTCTCTCCAAAATTAGAGAGCAAACAACTGTCTTTATCAGCCACTACATTTGGTATAGCGCCATAAATCACTGGAAGTGCAGGTGGGCATCTAGCAGTTTAAAAAGTCAAGCAAAACCAAAAGACTTCATGTATCTGCCTAAAGCAATTTTAGAGCTACAGTACATCTAAACAAAATGCTACACTTCCTAGACATGCCTACCTTATAGCATGTTTCTAGCTATAATGTTTTTACTTATTGACAGGAAACCCACAATTTACAGTCTGGCTCAGGGCAGATATTTAAAAGTCCTTACTTTTTTTTTTTTCTTCCCAAAACCGAGTAATGTGAGCCAAAACTATTTTTTTTTTTGGTGCCTGCTTTTCTTTCAAAACTGGAATTTGTGGCCTTCTTCTAGAAGAACAAAGTATTTGTCACAGACAATTTATAAAAAATATCTTGTTTATGAAGAAAACATATGTAAAACTGATGAAATTACTAATGTCACAGTGTTAACTTTCTTCTCATAAATATAGCTTACCAGTGCTGACATCGCAATTACAGTCAAATGTTCCGGCTCTTTGCTTATTTGCTCAATCTGTCAGTCCACCATGGGGGTAGACAAATTGTGGTGAGCATTTGACAATGCACAAAAGAGATATAAGACTATCCTGATTAAAACTTGGTGAAAGATTAAGTGACTCTGAATACTTGCCAGATTTTTCAGACATGATATTTTTAACCAATGCTACTTAAATATTCTGTTCACCACAGGTTTAAAAATATTTAGGGTAAAAATAGTCTGTGGAGCTCACAGACTGGTCTGTTGTTATGTTTCAAAACCAACAGATTAATAGCTACATTCATACTACGTCTCAGTGTTGTGAATTATGTATCTTACTGGATCAAAACCTATAGTATAGCTCGTCCATACTCAGATGACAACCCCCAAATGAATGAATCCTCCAACAAAACTTTCTCACTGATATCAGAGCAAGAATATCACTGATTTGACTCTGTTACCAAAGAAAAAAAACATTAAACTACTTTTGAATTCTACCATCCACATAAAAAGGATATAGACCAGGCAAATTTTGAACAGACTAACTCCATACAATTCAGAATAAGACAATTATAAAAAAACATACGGCAGTAATTTCCATGACTATGGAATGCATGATTTCTGCTGACTTCAGCTGTATTAAACTGAATCGTAATGCTAGAAACAGATAATATGGACCATGTGAATTAAAACTGCTTGTTTACATTCCTATGGGTGATTAAAGGTCTTGACTGTCACAGAATGGTTGTGGTTGGAAGGGACCACCAGGAGTCATCTAGTCCAACCTCCCTGCTCAAGCAGGGTCACCTAAAGCACTGTCCTTCCCCATACAAAAATATACAAGAAAGGAAAGGCCCAAACTGCTTACTATGGTTCTTACTGGGAATCCCTTTAACTTTGGAATTCAAGTTGCCAGATGTTAGCATGGATTTTGTTGTAGTAGGTATTATACTCATACACTGGACTAAAAAATATTGGTCTACTTGTAGTCACAGTATCAGAAAGAAACCATGTAAAATTTAATGTTTCTTAATCACGGAACTTTAAGTGATGATACAAAACATCAGGGCTATAAAGCACTAAACTCCCCATTTCTAGAATTATATACTGCATTTATTATGCAAAACAAATACTGAAACCTGTTAATCTACACTGTTTTTATATTCGCTGGGTATTTGACCTTAAATTTCTATTCTAATAAGATTTTCCTCTTTTTCATTTTTTATTTCCAAACTGGTATTTTTTGCAGAAGAATAAGACCCAAATAGATAGTTTGGGCCTTTCATTTACAGTTGATGTGACACACATTGAAACTGAAACACATAAATGACACATTTCAGAAGTCTCTAATAGACAAATGTTTACCTTCTGAGCAAATGAAAGTATTGTATTTGCTTTCTGTTTCATTAGATCTCAAGGCTGAAAAAAAGTCTCCTATGCTCACAATGAAAACATATTTCGATTTATGTTTTGCCAGGTTTCAGTGATGACTTCTTTCAAAAGAAAGAGGAATCCTCTGTATAGGTCTTATGAAATACATAGGTAACATTACAGAGAATTACAAAAATACAATTCTCAAAGCTTACATAAATAATAATAATAAAAATCTTAAAAAGCTATTTCTTTAACATTCTGCTTTTATAAACACCAAAGGCATTCACTAAAACTCACAGGAAATGGTGAGTTGGGAAAAACCTAGAAACTAAAACATTTTTGTTGACATTATCATGGTTAGATAAACTGAAATAACAACTGTCTGCTCCCCAACAAACTGTTATTACACCTCCTTATCCGTTCTATTCAGATTTGCAATATGTAGGGGTTTTCCCATTTTTATGCATAAAAATCTACATTATAATACACTTTTCAGATGTGATAAATGAACAAGTAGTAGTGATTTTTAAGGCCACCTTTCAGCAAATACTGAAAATACATATAAGTTCAATAGAGCACACAATCTCAATTGAAATCAACATGTTTAGCAGATATGCGTGTAAAATACAAACCTCAGAAAAGATACCATAATTTTACAGCCCAATCCTGACCTTAACTTCAGTAGTAAAAATCCAGCTGATAGTGGTAAGAGGAAAAACAGGTGCTTCCAGCTTAGGTTTCTAAGTTTTTTTTCCCCATTCCTTCCCCCTCCTACAACAGCTTGAATTCCTGTATTCTGATTAAGATAGATGGTGTATTTGCATCCTATCCATATTCATAATCCTTCCTTTCAGTGTCAACCCAAAATACCACATTTGTTACCCAGGCAGACACATGCAATGTCTTCAGAAGGTTTTGCATAGATGGATAAAAACACATCCCTTTTCAAATTTTGCAGAATAGGTGGCCACTAGGTGAATTCATGCTGTTAAAGTGCTAAGAGACCAGAACAAAACCTACGGCTTTTGTGTGTGACAGAAACTGTAATTAATGATTTCTTCTCTTTTTGCTAAAGAGAAAAGGGAGATGTGCTGTTGACAGGCATTTTATTAATGGTTTCTACCATCTTAGTATATATAAAAGGCATTATTGGTTGCAGTGCTAGTTTAAAAGATTTTTTTTTTTTTTAGGAAACGTTTAAGATGTTTCATGGATGAAAAATGAAGGCAATCTGTCCGCTGCCACTGAAAGTTTGGGTTTCAATAATAAAATTGAAACTATTGTGACAGTTCCTATTGTATTCTTTAACCATCTGCCTCCTGCTGGCACAATCAATGATGGCATCTGCAGGGACATGGTCACCCTCACCTAGATTCTCTCTTATTTCAGCAACAAAACCTGTCAATACCACATCTCATGGTTACTCTTCTAAGGAGATTTATCAGCCATCTAGGTGATGGTATTTATTATAGTGACTGTTGGTCTGTTGTTGTATTGAGAACCAATAGGAGATAAATATTCAGTCTGGCACACAAGAAATTAGACATGCATTTTCCAGTTACAACGACAGCTGACTGCCTAATCCAAAGGCCAGAGAAGTGATGATTTACTTTTGGGCCTTGCCTATACTATGGAATGAAAGTGAATGAGAATAAGACAGTATCGTGTTTGTTTCTAAACTACATTAAGTAGGAGACTGTGACAATCCTGCCACAATTCTTGATTTTCTGTTCATTTTCACCGGGTAAAAAAAAAAAAAAAAAAAAAATTGTGAAATATGCCAAGAGAAAAGCTGAAAATCAGAGGGCAAATCTTAATTCCATATAAATGAAAGGTGGCAGCTTGACTGTTCAGATAGTTCTATGCTCATTTATACTGGCTAATGTGTTTCCCATTGCTTATGGACAGACAAGAAAACAGCCATTTGTCTAGGTTAGTATTTCTTCAAAGTGTTGCGGAAGAAGTGGTTTGCTTTGCCACTTATTTGTGAACAACTTAATAACTTCTGTGACCCAATAAGAAGCAGACATTTACCACATGCATTCACAATAATGCAATCAGAAAACATGTTGGGAAAAGAAATTACTGCAATTAGCACACTCCTCTACAGAAAAAAACGACCAAGTAGCAAAAAGCTCTCCCTACATTTTATTGAAGGTTTGCTGATATCTTAATTTTAAGCACAGAACTCTTTTTGTGACTATTTAGCTCAGCCTTACAACTGACAAGAGTGTTAAATAGAACTGTACTAGTTAGTTAATAAAATATCCGCCCCTTCTCTAAGCAAATGTGTGATTCTTTTAATTCAGTTTTTCAAACTTCATTCTTAAAAGTCCTCGAAAACCTATGTTTTGGGAGGCTGCTAGAAATGCACTGTTTGCACACTGATCTATACTAGCAGCCATTCATTTTCTCTGGGAATTTTTGTGTAAGCTCCCTTATTGGGAATATGCTAATGACATCCGCCATGATTACTGATTTTCTTTGAATCGTTATTCCTCTGTGGGCAAAGCAATCAGAAAGGGAGAACAGGAGATTTACTTTTTGCTTGTGTGCCTTCTTCAACCATCTGCTCTATCCTGATTCATTTGAATAAGATCTGCAGTTTCAGATTCTTTGCTCTGGTATTCTGAAGCATTTTAAAGCTTAAAAGGAGTTAATAGTTATCTATCAGTGTCACAAACGTGGTACTGCAATGCATTCCAAGAGCAAGTTTGCCTTTGAATGGTTTACAGGGGCAGATTAATTTTATTAAAGTAAAAAATTACAATGTTCTTTAACAGCTTCATTATTTCAGACAAGTCTTTTGTGAGCACATTTATTATCTGGAGCATGAGGTATAAAAGCTGAAAGAAAGGGAACTAATTTATAAAGCGGGAACATTTTAAAAATGGAAATTGTTAATCTAATCCTCCCTCCCCCCATGGAAAAAATAGAGAGCAGAATTGTGGTCAATTTAAATAAATACAACCTTCTAAAATGCACTGCATTTACTGAATTCTTTTACCTGTGTGAATTTCTGAAGTACATTTACACAAGGTCATCTTGATTTTAACAAAAGGTGCTATTTAGCTGTATCAAAATTCAATTAAATTGTTCTCTCAAATGAAGTACTGGCCTCATATAACAAGTTTCTCCATGTACAGTGATAATGATGTGCATGCTATATTTTTTATTATAGGATGCCAGTTTTGTGCTGCTTTATATGTACATGACAGTTTTAAAACAGCACTGCTAATTGCCAAAAGGCCCGTTTGTACAACAGTAACAGAAAATAAGCAAGAAGACATTAAAGCAAGACAGAACTAAGCACAGACAAATGCAGAGACAGCATTCAGAAGACTGTATTGAATACTTCAGTGTAGTCTTTTCATAAGCAAGTAAATTGAAATGTTAAGGAAAATTAGTGGTCAGAATAAAAAATCCTTTACCATATATATTTCAGAAATACTGTTAATGAACACAGAGAGCCTCTCTAATCAGTTCATAATGCTTATAAAAATAGAGACTCTTTGAGAAAAGTAGAGACAATCTTTAGATTAGCAAGCAGCATATAATGGTTTTCAAAGTGCAAGATGACTCATATTGTTACCTTTGAAACCAGAAACTAAAACTAATGCAAAATTATTATTAAAATGGAATAGTTTCCCAGTTCCTTTGGAGGTGCCACATTAAAACCTCTGCCTACTGTTTCTACCAGTTTTCTGGCAGCCCCTGTTGATTAGCATTCTGATTTCTCCTTATCTTTTTAAAAATAGAACGACAATACAAAAAACTGAAATGGCAGTGACCTTCTTGCTAGAATTAGTTACCAGGAGCCACTTTCTACCAGCTAACTTCAACTCCTTTCACCACTCTCAGACAGAGAGCTGTAACTTGTGTGAAAAAGTGTAGTTACTTGAGAAAGGGCTTTTCTGTTCTCATTCAAATGAAGGGAGCTTAGAAGCACACTTTGTGTTTGCTTTTAATTAGAGGTGCAACTAAACTAAACCATAAATTACAGGGCTCACTACAACTGTGACTTGGCTATCCTGGAGATTAGAAATGACAACTACAGTTTTAGTTTAAAGATGTATTCATCTCTGAAATTCCCTATTCCATATCTCACTAGAGGACTGAAAATCCAGATTTAACTTTTATGATGGCTTTTATAATAAACATCAATGTGGTTCCATGAATTTCAAGGATTGGTCTCAATCTCATTTTTACTTTGATGTATTGTACAAAGCAAACATTTCTGAGGAACCTAAATAAAAATAGAAGAGCAGAATTCTATCTTAATAATTGATAAGGCAAAACTCATAACACCAAAATAAAGATAGGCAAGTAACCCAATACAGAAGAGAAGAAATCATGGAAACAGCAGTGTTATTTTTCATAATAACACAGACACCTAACTATTTTGCTGGTCAAGTGTACTAAAACCAAAACACATGTAGCACAATATTAAATCCTTTTAATTGATAAACATGTTCTCTTGTCTTGCATTAGTATTTTTTTTTTTTCCTAATGAAAGAGTACCTTATTGCTAAAACTTTGCACAGTACAGCTTGCTTATTTCATGGTTAAAGCCACTTACCACATGAAGCTCTGGTTCTTTAAGTGCACAACCTCACAATGGAATGGGAATATTTTAATCTCCTCCTCATTGTGTTTCCATAGCCTTAACCATTTTTAGGCTCTTTGTTTCTACTGAAAAAAAAAAAAAAACAAAACAAAAAACTACAACCAAGCACAGTGTTTCTGAAAAACAGTACCAAATGCTAGATCTTCCTGAAAAGCTGAGGGGAAGGTAGTATGTTTATTCTTGACAGAGAATTGCAGAGTATCCCCAACTGAAAGGTACAGTAATAACACCAGTTAATAGGCCCAGCCCACTCCCATATTAATGGCTAGCAAATCCAGGAAGGTCTATCAACAACATTTAATCCGATTAAAAATACAACATTTACACTCCTGCAATGACAACTGTACAGAGTTCAGCTTTGGGGTACCGGGGGGAAAATGCAAAAACCTCCATGTCATCTCTCCATAGGCTGCAAAGTATACAGCAAAATTTTAGTCCTTGTTAAAACACTCAGCTCATTAATACAGCATTTACTGTAGGCATTCTACATGGTCATAATCATATCAAGGTTTGAGACCATCAAGATCTTTACAATTATTAACTCAAGCATATGAAATGACAGTGATAGGAATGAGGCTTCTATTTTTTTATCCATTTTTGCTGCATATCTATTATATAATTTGCCTAAACAAAGAAATAGAAAAAAAAAAAAAAGGGAGGGGAGAAAAATGGTGACACTGTAGACCTTAACTTGCAATGCATCCTGCCGAATCTAAACTTTTGCTTTTCTCAATAAGCAAGTATTAGTAAATTCTTTTTACTACAATTTTTCTCTTGAATTTGAGGTAAATACATGAGGAGAATTTTCCATTAATAAAAAAAAAAGCACCCAAACCAAAAATCCAAACCCAACAGAAAACCTAATACTGAAAGAAGCATCAGAAAACTTTCAGATAAACTTTCTTGGAATCCCCAGGTAAGATCTAGATATACTTGCTTTTTGAGTGTCTCCATAAATATATTTGGATAATGTAGAAAAATATTCCTGTGGCCAGCCTAAAATGGTATGCACTAGTTAATGTTTACCTGTGAATTCTTTAATATTCTGATTATAGACTGAGAACTATACTTTGAAATTTCCTAAAAAAGATAATGCCACCATAGGTAAACATTGTAATAATTCATTTTCATATAAGTTTTGTTATATCTGTGAGAGTGGATATATACAGACTAGCAAGCCACTGGCATAGCTACACTCATATTCCTTTTCAGAATACACTGTATTTCTCATCTGTGCTATAAAATGGAAAAAGGATTTCCTTCCATTTGCATATGATGTTATTTGGAACTGTTAATCTATCATATAGACACAGTCAAATGCACCTTGTAATTAACACAAACCAAATTCATGGCACTTAGGTAGGATTCTAGTTGATGTACACACAAGGCAATTGTTCATACAGCCTGCTCTGGAAGTTGAGAGCCTTTTGTTTAATGCATACAATAAACCTAATGTGATTTGTAAAAGAGGCAGTTTTTCAAATAGTCTGAAGAATGGAAGGTAGGGGAAAAAGACAGGAGTAAAATTCTTGGTTTGTAGCGCTTTTAAAGAAATATTTCTCAGACAATATATTATATGCATTTTTTAATCTTTTAAAAAGTTATGAATTGGTGACAAAAATAAGACTTAATTTGGAATGCTTTAAATTGTCTCATAACTTGGGTCCAGTTCAGAGAAGATGAAAATTTTCTCACATTTTTGAGAACCACAGGACCCCCAATGTGACAATTCCTCTGACAAAGAACAAAATATCTGCATGACTTATATACATACTATACTCTAAAATTCCTGACACTCTCAGCACTGAGATTTTTCTGGTTTATGCAGCTGTAGAGATGTTTCCATTGAATTAATTTATGTACTCTGCAGTAAAGTGCAAAGATATTCTCCTCACATTCCAAGTATTCAGTAATTCAGTTGAGTTGATGGAAGTTATACTTCTGTGTACATGATGGGCAGTCATTGACCAAGAAAGGAAACTCTGACTTTGGGAATAGTAGACAGATGCCAGGATAACTGACAGCTTGAAGACACAGAGAACACCGGACTCAATGTGTACATTTGTGGAAAAAACTTCAGTTCAGCAAAAAAGGTTACATATTGCAAACTTGATGAGACTTTTGTAAAAAGAAAACACAATTTGGGGCAGAGTAAAGGTAATGAATAGTGTCTCTGCATCTCTAGATTTATCAAACACCTAGCAATCTCTACAATACATTCTTGAAAATCTCTGTGCTGACTATTCAAAACCCCTCATGTCATAAATACTGTGGTTAGCTAACTTAGGCAATAGGCACATTTTAAATCCCAGCCATATGCTCAAAATATCTTTAAATCTAAACAATAGGTTTTTCTCCTCTGCAAAGGAGCAGAAACCAAAATGCTGCAGACAACCAGAATTGAATTAATCATTACCTATCACTCCTGTAGATTAATACACTGATCCATAAACTTTCATTGACTGCTGAAAAAATGGTTTGTATTTTCTTGACTCATACACTAGTGTAAAACCAAGGACAAGGAGGAGCCTCAACCATGCTTTGTACACGAGTTAATTAAGCTTTTGGAGTAATTGTCCTCTCATAAACCTCAATAGATTTCTCTCTGTTGTTTTCTCAAATACTGAATTCCCTAAGGATTTTAATTTCCTTCTCCAGTTCCTAATTACTGTACTCCACTCAGGTTCCAGTTATCTTGTTTTCCTTCTCTGAGCGCTGTTTTACTCCTTTCAGCTCCTTACTCCTCCTCCTTAGGATCTAGTTTCCCCATTCAAGCTGTTTTACATGTTATTCTGCGGAGTCATTTAGTATCTTTTTTTTTTTCCCCTGATACTGACGGAAATCCTTCACTGTTCCTAGCAGACCAGATTTTGGGGTAAAAATAGAACACTGTTCTCAGCACTGTGGATGTTTTTTTTCTGTTGTTGTTTTGGTTTGAGTTTTTTTACCTCCTCCTCCCCTTCCCCCCCCCCCATCAATTCAATAGTATTTCTGCTCAAGCTAGCTTGTGCTTTGGGGTTACTTTGCTGAGAAATAAGCCCATCTGCTTACAAAATTTTAACAACATTACTTTTGGTGAAAATGCACAGACCTAAGATCTGCAGATTGCATGAGCATATAAACGTACAGACTAATTTATCTTTCTCCGGAATGACTTGAATGCTTCCTTCAAAACAAAGGCTAAAATCAACAACAAACAAAAGCAACAAGAAGAAAGCAAACACCAAAATCTCCAGTCACCCTGTAATATCTTTTCAAGAATGGTGTGCTTGATATTATCTTGTCTCAAAACACTCTGGCTACGAAAGTTTAATTTTTGTATGTAGTTTTGTCCGGAAACATCCTAGCAAACACTGCTTATGGAATAAAAGAACACTATACCTTTCAGGGTACAAAAATCAAAGGTGGCTCTTCCTGCTACTGGTTTTACTCAGCAGTAAAGAGAAAACCTTGCAAGTGCTGTTCACACAGTACTAAATCCTTGTAAAGTTGTACTGAAACAAGTCTGCTATCTGACCTAGCCCTTAGGGCTACTTAAACACCTGTGGATTTATAGAGTTCAGATGTCTACAAGGTCTGTGTTGAAGTTCATTTCCAAACCAGTGCCCCATGTGAAGTGCTTTGTTGGCACAGTTAAGCCATTACTACTTGTTTCTGGTTTGTAAGGCAATCACATTATGAAACAGAGTTCAGAATTAAGACTACTTATCTTTATACGCAGACTATAAATGTGCATAATGGCTAAACACTCAACATATAAGTTTATTTGCAGAGGCTTAGCTTCACTAAAAGAAAAACAATGCAAGGAAAGAGAGAAGTTATCCTCATCTGTACACATATAACTAATTCCCCAGTAGGACATATATATGTAAAACACATATCAGACCATCAAGTTTAAGTATAGCACACTTTGCACTAAGATACTATGTATTATTAGAGAAAACACAAACAATTTTTTATCCCTCAGAAACTCTCCTGCAGCCCAGATCACAGTAAAAATAGTATAATATAATCCACAAGCAGATGAATAAAATAAAACAGGCTCAAACTTTTTTTAAAAGACTAATCATTTAGAGGACTTATTTGTTAAATCCTGGTCCCACAGAAATCAATATGCCTGACTTGAACAGCAACAAGATTACATTGGTTTTAAATAAAGTATCCTAAATACTATGAATCTCCAGAAGTCAAACATATTTGCTTTCCCTTTAATTCTTTCAAAATCATCATGCACTAAAGTTTACAATTAAGACCATATTATTATTATGTGGCTCAATTATACTCATTTACTTTAGAT
This sequence comes from Forpus xanthops, assembly GCA_032466535.1. Taxonomy (NCBI): domain Eukaryota; kingdom Metazoa; phylum Chordata; class Aves; order Psittaciformes; family Psittacidae; genus Forpus; species Forpus xanthops. Next base: position 60,844 of record JASSUY010015606.1, on the reverse strand, counting down.
TCTTTACTACTGGGTGCATGCTTGGGAATTTGTAAGAGAAAAATAATGACAATTGCACGCTTTCAGTGGGTTTTGTATAACTCTGTGCAGCACAACTGGTAAGTTTCAGGTTTTCTATGAGGTCCCCAAGGGTTTCAGAAATCCACAGCCTTGCTTAGATGACACAGAATGGCAGCAACTGTTTAGAAGCCAGCACTACCCCAGAAGATATAGAAGCGTTTGGTCCAGCTCAGCTGCAGTGTGCATTGACAACTCACAATTTATTGAGATTTCACAACACTAATTATTTTTCAGAGCTCCAGTTTCTTAAAATATCAGCTCAGGAAATGCTTACAGATATGACCTTAGTATGCCCTAAAATTTCATTTAAAAAAAAAAAGGCAAATAATAATAAAAGGAATAAAGTTCTTCAGGTTTTTCCTCCTCTGGTTCTTTAATTTTGTGATTTTTAAGCCAATCTCTTCATGCATAAATGTGTCACCTTAATTTGTTAATGCTGGGACTGGTAAAATTGTTTCCTAGAGCTCTGAGCAAATGCATGCTGAGAAAAAGCTTCAGGAAAGCATGCAGTCAGGGATTTTTTTATCATTTAAAATTTTCTTTTTTAAAACACTAAGCCAGCTTCACTGCATGAGAGAAAGCAAAAGCAGCAATTGTCTTACTGTTGTCCCATGTCTCTACAACGGCTTTAGGGAGGCTTCTGCTGCCAGTACAGAGCAGTGAGCACTGGCTGCATATAGCTCTACAAAGCAGATTCTTATACAGGGGAACAAGTACATATCTCCATTCCACGTTTAGCTCTGTACTAAGCCAGAGCACAACAGTACATCTTCACGTATTTCATCTGAGCCACTAATGCAACCATTTAGACCTCATGTTTGTACACTGAAGAATTAAGAGTTACATAAAAGCTAAATGCTCTTAAAATCAGACTCACAAAAACTTCAGAACTCTTGTGGAATGCAAATTCCAAATTAGATCCCCCTTAAAGAGCAGAATAATAAAACCAGCCATCACAAATTTAGCGCTTCTTTCTTTCTCTTTTACATTCTGCTCAGTATGGCTTTCAGTATGTAGGTGTGTATAATAACCCACTGCCGTACTTGGCCTCTTGCGTATCTATCCCGTTTACACATTGCTAAATCTCTTTTACTGCTGCTGACAATATGCTGTTTCATACTTTTATATCTGTACTTATATTGGTTTTATTGTTGGGTTATCATTGTGGTACTGAATTACATTGAAAAAAACATAGGTTTATCTGATAGGGTTTGGCTCACAGAAACATTTCCAAGATCATAGACTTTTTTTGTACCATTTATTTAATATACATTTATACACAGATACATGGTTATTCTATACCAAACATAATAGAATGCAATAACTGCCATCAGTGCTATATTACTAGACAAGAAAAAAATGACAATTTCTGGCAAAAGCAAGAGATGACACAGCCAACACAAATTATTTACCTCAGCTGTTCTTCATACTGAGTCCTTGAGGTCTAAGGATGAATTAAGTGCCTAGCAACTAACAGATAGTCCACACTACCATTCCTTTCTTGTCTTTATTTACATGGAGAATTGGGCCCTCACCAGGAAACATCTCTTATGCCCACTTAAGAAGATCCTCATTTATCACCAATTGTCAATCCATACAGATCTCTCCATCCAAACCTATACATTAGCCAGTCTCAGGAAGATTGTCTGATGTGTGCTACATAGGGAGAGTCAAAATACGTGAAAAGTGCAAGCAACTCTTATTCACATAACTATGTAGCCAAAGGTTATAAAATGCCTTTGTTCTGACAGCTACAGGGAAATGTAAAAGCAGCACAAATTCAGGGAACTAATCTTCTGATTGGAAATTTAGGAAAAGCTCAGAATTGCCATTTACAGCTTTTTACCAGTGGCATAAAACCAGGGCAATACAGAGGCAAGGAACTGCAGATCAGTCAAGTCCCATCTACTGAATGTGAGATTCAGGCACCTGACTGCCTGAAAATCCTTGTACGTAGACTTTTATCAAATGCATTTGCTAATCAGTGCAGAGGCTTCCCCTGTGCCTGCATGTACCAAATTAGCTATGCCTGGCATGTGGGGTCACACAGCAGACAGCAGAAGCTAGAGGCTCAAAAGTAAAAAAATCCTCATCCTGTGTCACAGGTATCTCTCTAGGATGTACTTCAGCCCATACCCAATTTCTCAACTGCTAGATGAGGAGGGTTAATTTGAAAGCCCTAGGGGTATTGTAGTGCTCAGTTCAGGGGCAGTCAGTAATAAGACAGAGGAGACTGCCAAAGTGGGATTTTGGGTGTTACAGCGGGAAGGTAAGAGTGAATGCTCCAGAAAGCTTTTAAAGTATGTGGAATAGAGATAGTCCATTTACTTCATATCTACTTGGCAGGTAGCACAAGGAAGCTCCCTGTGGCACTACAACAAAATAGTTTTACATTCCTGGGTATGATAGCAGTATGAGGCCATAGCAGTAGCTACTGAAGGGTAGAGAGGAAAAATGAAAGGTAATGAGTCTGAATTAAGATGAATAAAGCAGCGAACAATTAGCTAGTTTGTCAAAGGAACAAACAATCATTAAAGGAAGACTTTCACAACATAAAATCATTTTATAGATGCCGTAAAGGCGACATCAATTTTCCATGACTGCAGTTGAGCTTGATCTTATTCCTAACAGGGCTGATTTGCAAAACCTCAGCACAATAATCAGTTATTTCCCACATTCAGAGGGAACACAGCACTACCTCTTTGATTAAACTTCATACTTAATATTTCGTTTGTTGTAAAAAAAAAAAAAAATAGTCTTCTGAATCATTAGAGTACTTTGATGGGACAATTTTTTTCTTCTGTTTGAAATATTTTCTACTGAATAAACTGCTGAATGTAAATGCTAAAATGCAATCTGCATTTCAGAGCTAGAGAGATATTTTTAGGTTTTCAAATATTAAGACAAGATGGCATCATTTTGTATCTAAGTCTGAATTTTAATGAGCAGCTCTATTGATAATCACTGAACATCTATATTTATAGAAAAATTGAATATCATAAATACAGGATTGCGCCATTATGTACATATGTTGCATTTCTCCATACATACAGAAATCAGAGTTTAATTTCTATAGCAATGGAAATACAGTAATTTACACCAGAACTATTAGTTGGAATGTAAAATTAGATCTAAGTCAGTGCAGTGGCTCGGTTTTTAGAAGTTGGATGTAGCTACATTTTTCTCGTGTATGCTTTCATTTCTGCCTTACTGGAAGAAAAGAAGAACAGTCCTGTGCTCACTTGGAAGGTCATTATAGAAGGTTCTTAAGACTTTTAATGCCATTTACTGTGGTGCAGCAGTGCTTATGTCCTAGGTCTTAAACAGCATTGAAATGCACAGCAGCAAATCAGGAAAGCCCATTAAAAATATTATAGAAATTTGGTTCACAAGGGTTTTGTTTCTAAATGTAATGTTGATGTTTGATAAGAATTAGTAAAAATAATGGAGGCAAAAAAGACTAGAAACCAAGATTTTTGTTTCCTTCTCCATAGCAAAAAAAAAAACCTCAGTACTTTTAAATGTGGGTTTGAAAAACTACCCTGGTTTTCCAAAGTAAATATACTATAGACGCACTTATGAGATGGAATCTCTCTGATTTTGTTGATTCTATAACTAGGTTGCAAATATGGGTTACATATTCAGAATAAAACTTTATATAGAAATATATGAATTTCGAAAATAGAAGTTGGTGCGCAAATTCTTAATCCATTTACCTAGCACTGCCCATATTGGCACACACTTTATTAAAAAGCAGAAAACAGATCAACTATGCAGCATACCTTCAGATCTTAACAGTGTAAATGTGCACAAATAAGCCTATAAGAATAAAGTACTATGCACACAGCTAAAAGTGTTGGAAGCTGGCTTTCTAAACATGTTTCTGTAAGCATAAGTACTTTGAGATTCTTACATGAAACATACTTACCATTGGTTATTCACATTCTTTAATAAGTAATATAACTGTACAGGCAGAAAATACTGTGTTATAAATTACTTTTACACATTATCTACAGCACAAGCAATATAGTGGAATGTAAAATTAAGAAAAATGAACCATCTTTTTCTCCAAAACATGTTCTAATAAAGTATTAAAAAAACCTTGCAAAAACTTGACTCCTTCTCCAATCATATACACAAAGTTAATACTTTTGCTATTTATCTAAACTGAATCTTAAAGGGCTTTTGTTTTCTTTTAAACTTTATTGACTGTGGGAAAAAAAAATGCATACACTGTGCAGGGTAACACTTTTAGGTGCATATTTTCTAGCATTGTTATTAATAATAATAATAATAATACAGAAAAAGTGAAGCAGATCAAACCAGAAGGAGCCTTGAATATATTTGCTGGGAACTGCCTCAGGCTAAACACCAGGGACATGAAACAAACTGTTCTTATCACCTTTTTCCAAACACAGCGATTTAAATTTACAATGAAAGTGCCAGCACCAGCTGCACTTTAAGAAAGCACCACATGTCTTGATGAGCTCCAAGAAAATGGAAAAAAGCCCAGTTCAAGTTGGAGGTGTCATCTTCCTCTAGTCAGCTGGGTGACACAAAGCTGAAAGCGATGAAGTGCTAATTAGAGGTTGATGAACAGAATCTCTGAGTGGAAACTTGTCAAAATAGCCTCTACTGAATCATAGCCTTATAAGTCTGCTCTTATCTCCCCCTACAGAGCACGGACAGAGCCAGAAAAAGGCAGTGTGAATCCAAATATCTGTATGGTTAGGTTACATGTTTTATCTCATACCATATGTCCACTTTATCTTGGAGTTATTTAAAAATTACCTTATTTTTAATGCTGATATATTTTTCCCCTAGTTAGTTCTCTCAGAATGTCTAGACTCTATTGCAGAAGGAGCAATCAGACTTAAAAAAAAAAAAAAAAAATGCTTTTTATAACTAACTCCCATAAGAAAAAAAATAATCTTCCTTCAAATGTTAAGTGAGAATAAGCAAATAGCTATGTCTTAATGAGAAATATGAATAAGACCACAGGAAAGAAAAATGAAGAAATGCACTGAAATGAAAACAAACCAAAAGAAAACAGAATAAAGATCATGCTTAGAATAAGGCTGAGTTTAGAATTATTCTTCCCTAAAAAGAAAGGCAATGGGGGAGGCCTTAGCTGGCAGGAGAATTTGGTGTTTTTTTAATTCTTTTTAAATAATGTTGATATTGAAGTGCAAGCTTTTTCTGGCGAGTATCTTGTTCTAACTGAAATGAAAGCAGAAATGTTTAGCAGTGCTGACAGGCAAGTACAGGCAGGGCGGTTCCACTTCCAGAAACAGCAGGAGTTACTGCTCACACAGCAACAGCAGGTGCTCCAAGCTGGGCTGGCAGGACACTGGAAGGTAACTATATCCTTTTCACAAATATGTCTCTTGTTCTTTCCTCCACCCCACATTTCCTCCTTTCTTCCACCTTATCTAGTCATCCTAACTACTGCTATCATCACTGAGCAAATGTTAGCTGTCACTATATCCCTTCAGGTCCAGAATCAGTGCATGTTACCAGCTTCAGTGGGAGACAAATATGTGCTGAATATTAAGTGCAAATTCAAAGCACAAATTCAAAGGTTCTTTTTATTCCAGGTGACAAAATCCAATTAATAAGAAAGAAAAACTGAAGGCAGAGAGGAGAGTTGAAACCATTCCCATGTTAATGCAGATGCATGACACTACAGCATCAACTAGACTGTGTATGTGTGTAGTATGCTAGAGCCACATACATTTGGGTCATCAGCTTGGCATCAAAATATCATATCTGGAACTTTTTGGAAGCTTTTTCAAATTACAATGAATTGATACCCCGGAACTGACTGAGCATTGCATGTCCCTTATTAATTTCAGGCATTTGGTAAACTATGTAGCAAAGTGATCACCCTATGAACTGCATGTTCTGGGATAAAATACCATCAGGATTAAACTTCACCAATAACTGAGTAATTCCAAAGTATCTTTCAGCCCATACGCTAACAAGTCCAGCAAAAAAAAAAAAAACAAAAAAAAAAACCCAAGCTACACAGAGCTGAAGCCCTTCTCCTTGTGCTATGAATTTTATCCTTGGGAGGCATTAGACATTTCTGCACAATTTATGCTAGGTAATGTGATGTATTTTTCAACATAACCAGATTTGTTACAATCCAAAATATAAAAGTTACAGACCTTTGTTGATATCAACAGAAAAGGAAAAGATAATGAAAAGTTCAGAAGTCAGTCAGCACAAAAAAAAAAAAAAAACAGCCCTTGCATGAAGGGCACAAAATTTGGGACTAAAAATCCGGAGCTATGATTGGTTTATGTAAACAGTACAGACTATACAAAAATCATACTTCAGATATTTAATAGTTTATAAGATATGAAGCACACTTTCACATCAGTAATTTCAGTCAGTGTTTTGTTCTGTTAGCCTATTGCTTCAGAAACCTAGTTCAGAGTAATTGTTGTCTCAGGAAAAAAAAAAGGAGAAAGAATCCATGCTCATTCGAAAATGTCAACTCCCATTAAGCCAGCTCTCCAAAATAATGATGTTCATCTGATTTCTCCCTCTTTGATTAGACTTGTATAATTCTGTATTATCTTGGTAGCTTTGATGCCAAACAAGATTAAATTGTCATGTACAGTATATTAAATTTATAATCTGAATTAAAAAAAAAAAATCACTTATAAGACTCAGAATCGGTATCTAGGGACACAGCTACTACATTTACATAATTTACACCACAGACATGCCATTATTTCCTAATTATTTATGGCCAATTATCAATTGCTGGTCAATGTTTGGAATCAGTCACTATAATTATTTCCCTACGGCCTCTTGTTTAAATGCAACAGATACAGTTTTATCAAACCTGAGCAAAGCACCAACACAGACACTTCCTCTACTATTTTTTGCTGTTTTACGTGTAATTTTTCTTCAGTATGAGAACTGTATCAACTACAAACTCTAAAAACTTTCAAGCAGCATTTGGTTACTTATGACACATATTCAAAACCCGCGTATGACACAGAGCTTAAAAAAAAAAAAAAAAAAAAAATACGAAAAACCACCAAAAAACCAAAAACCCAACCAAAAGGTTTTGGAGAATTCTGCCTTGTTCAACAGTAATGTGGCCTTCTTGTCTGTCCTCTTCTCTTTCCAATCTTTCTTTTTGTATGTTTTCATTTTTTGCTTCTCTTATTTCACAAAAATGGACAAAATAATAGCTGATTTCTGCCCTCATATCTAGATTTCACTTCCACTCAAATCAGTCCTAAAGCATGCAAACAAAAATCTGCATTTGAATTTCTAATAACTCCTCCTATTGTCTCATTGCTGCTACAACCTGTCAATCACTGTTGAAAAGTGCTAATCACTCCCAGAAATCCCAGTCTCACAGACAAAAGTACCAGTCACCAAAAAAATAATACCAATTGGTCATGGATGGAAGGCAAATCTCACTAGGGATCTAACTGCACAATGGAATTTATTAAGTCCATTTTGCTACAGTCTAGCCCTGCTAGCAGCATCCAACAGTTTCAGACTTTCATTTCAAAGTCAGCTAAAATCCACCAAAGTAACTTACATTCATTATCTAGGCTTTAACTGAACTGCTGTGGAATCTCTTGGCTATGAAGGCCTGTAGTAGAAGTGGCAGCTTTCATTTTCATTTTAAGGAAAAGAGATCTAGCTGGAAGTTAGGTACTCATTTCTTAATCAGTTTGCTTTTTACGGGCACTTAGTTCTTTGCAAAGTTATTTCTTTAACCTGTTACAACATTCAACTTTAAGTAGAAAGAAGTTGTAACAATGAGTATATACCATGCACCATGAAGAACTTTTGCCTCAGGTCACAGAAACTGTATTTTATATTACAAAGGGAAAGGTGGCTAATGAAGCAGTCACAACATCTAAACTGCTATATCCTAAACCCCACTTTTTTTTAAGACACAGTGCAGATTGCACTGTTTGCATTTAAAGCTATAAACACAGACTGTTTTCCTTTACATCAAGTAAATACTGAAGTATGTTTGATCTTAATAAACTATAATTAAGCAATATAGAGTAATTACCTTTTAGAAATTCCTATAGCAATTATTACTTCTGGAGTTGAGTAGAGAAGGCTAAGAATTTGCAAGTATTGATATCTATCGGTTATATGCATTCTACTTCTGAATTCTTAGAAAACAAAATGTTTTAAATGTTTGAAACTTCTTGGATAAGTAAGGTTCACCTGGCTTCAGGTAGACTCCACAGCAACCTGAAGCTTCTACCAAAGTTACTGTTGACGCTATGATTAGCTACTATTGCAGTGGAAGGACCACCCCTGAAAAAAAATTGCATTAAAAACTGTTTACAGAGAAACATAATTTGTATATGGCTGTGTGCAATACATGCCTGCCGGCTCTATGTAGCTGGATTTTAGTAGGGTTTTAAAGCCTGCAATTCTGAACTCTTCTTGCTTCAACAGGAACGCACAGCTCCCAGCATTAGAGAGCTCTCAGCACGCTGGGTGCTCATAGAGCTGGAGAAGTACTTGGCTTATTTTATTTTTTTTTTTTTTTTACTCAGTATGCAAGATCTGAAGAGCTTTTTTCTTATTTTTTTTTTTCCTAAACCAGGTTTTGCAGTTTGAGTGACTTCTTCAGAGTTAAAACAAACAGCTGGGTGCAGCACAGTGGCTGCAAAAGAGTATATAGCCCCAAAACACAGGAGGTTCATGTTCATCAATATACTTCTTGCATTACTGGAGTGCTCATTGTTTTGGATTTCTGATTTTAGTACAAATGCAACTCAAACAACTGCACACTTGGTGAACCAGGAGGGGAAGCAAGCCCGCACTTCAGATATGCTCACTTTGTGATACAAGCCACTCTAGACACATTAATTCAGAAGTACATTAATCCACAGTGCCACCTAGCCACCTGTGTATATTTAGTTTAAATGTGACAAAAAGAAAAAGCCTTCGAAACTGTAAAAACTGTTAACCCTCTCCCCTTCCCCTCCCCTCCAATTGCTGGATGTAGATGGAGTAGAACAGTAATAATAATAAAAAAAAAAAATAGCCCCAGGTGTTTATAGCAAGTGTTACTGACCTAAAGGAAACCTGCAAATTTTTGCTACAGCTGTTACACTGTCATTATTCCAAACAGCATAAACTGGGATATTAGCTGCATTGAATTAAAATGTATCATTCCATAAACACCTGCTTTGTTGTACAAAACTTTTTTCCCTGAAACACGGAACCTCTTTCCCTCCCTTCTCTTTTTCCTTCTTTTCAGCCTGAGCTTTAGAACTGAATTAGATTTTACATTATGTTTATGTTGCAAGAACATTTTAAAGCTTCAGCAAGTATCTAGTTTATTTTAGGTCTTATTATTGTAGAAATAATAGAGTCAGGCTAGCAGATATAAAAAGACATGGTCCAAGTATACATCTAATACATATTCTCAATCAGTAATATCCCCACAGCAATTTCAACACATACCTTGAGTACACCAAACTTCTTTGACAGAATGCTTAAAGCACCATGTAGTTCCCAGCTCAAAGTGTGACAGAAAGGTGTTCCTTTTAAAACTTCCTTCTTCTTTGACAGAAAATGCACAATATTCCCTGACTACATTTTACAATTTGCACAGGAAAGAAAGCATGAGAATTGAAATGTCCCAAACAGCTATCCAAAGCAAAGCCTGAAGTGGGTGCTTATCCCACCCAGTGAGAGGTGGAAAGGTCTGAAATTTTCCTTCCTGGCATTTGCACATCTTCCAAGCAGGCATGAACTTACTGATCACAACTTAGTGTGTGACTCGGTTGAGGGTACACTTGGAAGCCCTCCCAATCACGCGCAGTTCTGGCTGACAGGCATTTCCCTTTGCAGGCTCCAGGTGAGCTCTGCGGGGGTTTGGAGACTGAGCTAGGCAGGTTGACCCAAGAACTGAGAGAGGTGCCCGAAAAGCCTGGAAAGACCTTTCTGACCCTTTCATGTAGCAGTCAACATCCAGGCTCTTTGCTAGCATACATCTTACTAAGATGTATAGGCAAGATTTCATGGCAAAAGCTTTACTTAAAAATAATTCCAGTTACCAGCAGTTTATTTCAAATCCTTATAATACCTAATATATTATTTGAAAAAAAAAAAAAAAAAAAAAAAAGCCCTGCAGTTACAAGAGTATCTTTAAGGAAGCTAAGTAAGGGAAATTGCTCAGGTCTCAATACCTGCAAAATCTCAATCAGTTTTCAACCACTGAAAAAATAATTTCTGCTTTAGGCTCACTGCCTGACCAGCTTTCCATGCCTTCTGTTTGCTTAATGCCATTTTCCTATATGCCTCAGCTCTGCTTCCCTATTATCCTTACCCATAGACTCATCATTTCCCAGGTTTCTGCTACTGCTGTTGTTGCAGCATTACCATTTGAAGGAAGTGCTACCTACATAGTGCTTCTACATTCATCACCTCCTCTTCCTGCCTTAATTCTGTCTAGCTCCCAGGTCTCCACGTTTTGCTCAGGTGTTCCATACCCACAACAGAAATCGCTGACTTGGCCTACCAGGCTAATAAAGAAGGCTAATCTACTCTAAAAAAAACCTCAGAAAGTAATTCTAAACATTACCTGTATGCATTTAGTTAGACTTCTGCACAAACATGGCACAGAGAGAAAGTCTAAAGTGGAGAGGGAAAAAAAAAAAAAAGAAACCCATCCAGAAAAGAACCCTTTAAGATACATTTTCCCACTTCTACATAGAAAATTTTCCACCCTTATTTAGTTTCCTATGAGTAGAACCAGTGATCCTTCCCTGGGTTTTGTCCCTTTTAAGGAAAGCAAGCTGATTAAAACAAAAAAAATATTGGCACAAAAAGAGCACACTTAATATACAAAAAAAAAAAAAAGAGAAAGTCCCAAAGAACAAAAAGGATGGCTTGTTTCTGACACAGCATAATATAAACAATTATTACTTCACAGTTTTTTTGTGACTAAAATGGCCAGTTTCCAATGTCCCCTTGATACCAGGCCTAGGCTGGTGCCAGATATTGTTTCTTTCACTTTTTTTTTTTTTCTCAGTTCTTTTAATATCCTATTTTGATTATTCTTTTGTTAACCTCTCCTTTCTTAGCACAAGGTACATATGCAAATACTTGCTTATGCTCCTCTTTCTTCCTGAACCTCCTTTGGCACCTTTTACCTGTTAAACAGATCAGCCTGAGAACAATATAAATCTGAGCTAATAGGTCAAAATATACTGAATATATTGACAAGAAGAAGAAAACTGGTGAAAATTAAAGGACACCAAGTAAGAGGACTTTTTTAAAAAAGAAAAAATATTATGTGGAAATTAAATATCGGAGGCAACCCTTCAGTCCTATCAACTTCACAACCAATTCTGCTGTCTGCCACTGGCCTGACCGATACAGGGTATGGACTATTTCAAAGGATCCTGCCTGGTTTCGGTGGAACTGAAAAAGTTAACATTCAAGATTTCCTTTGGATCCTACTCTCACCCTTCCCGAGGGAGCGCCTGTCCTTTCTACATAACTTCAATACTGGTTATTTCATATCAAAGCAAATGCAACTGGCAGGATGGTGACTGACACCTGATCTAAGACAATGGGGTAAGGAGGTAGTGTATGGCAGCCTTGCGCTTTGACAGGCCTTTTTTCCTGATGACTGCTAGCCATTGTGTGATAACTACAGACTTCCCTTCCCACAGACCTTTCTGAACTCTGCTGTCTTTGAACAACACACGAAATGCGAAATGCGAAGTATTTAACAGTCAGTAATTACAAGCCACCCCTCATGTAAAGGTAACGGTAATGAGGAATGTGCAAAGAATAGCTAACACTGTCAAAAGGAGGAAAAAAAGAAAAAAAGAGAGAGAAAGCAAGCTTGTAAAATGTAAAGCCATACAAAATGCCTTATAGACTTATCCGGCAGTAACTGTATCAATTAACCATGCTAAAAGCCCTAACTCAGATGGGCCCTGCACACAGCATGTCTGCCAGTGTTTTATTATCAAGTCCATTATGATGAGTTCTTGTCCTAGACAAAAGGAGAGCAGAAAAAGAATTCAGGCTGACAAATTAGACTTGAAATCAGTTTCATTTACATAACGACTGGAAGTTCATTAATAACAGAGTTTTAATTATACATGCTCTTGTTTCACTAGATACAGCAGTTTTCCCCCTGCTGTGCTGGATGTCTGGATTAGCTAAAGTGAACCGTAGCAAACTGATAGACTGCCCAGATTTCTTAAGTTCTTTGCTGCTTTCAAACTATCAAGGAGAGCACATGGGGGTGGAGAAGGAGATGGCAGGGGGAGGGGAAGAAATCCTTTCCTTCAGCTGATGTCATTACGAGTTAATGTTGGAGATATTTGAATTCTGCTTTGGGTGCAAACTTTGATTGCTCAGCCTCAAAATCCAAGAAAATGTTTGAGAAACAGATTCTAAATACTGTATCAGTTGCCAACTTCTAGTTCCTTATTTAGATCACTTTCAATTAGAAGCACCAACACTGGATAGTTCTGTTGGGATACCTAGTGTTACCAGAGAGTGTTTCTAGAGAATAACCATACTTCACTACCTCACAAAAAAGTTGTTTAGCATCTACACTAAAATCATGGTTATTTCATAAATTCAATTTTTACCCAGTTCTCCCATGGGCATTTTTTCATACATATTTTCTTTGGTGTTAGCTTCATTTTAATTATAAAGTAGAATAAAGGTGGTCAGAAGCTAGTATTTTCTATAGAAAAAATGAGATTGCTAGGGTCTTTGTAAAAACATTCATCGAACTTCAACAATGAATGGACAGCTTTATCTTATAAGGATAAGTTTTTCCCAACACAGCATCTAACAAGTAACTCCCATTGACTTCAACATACCCTGCAGTGAAAGAATAGGTCCCGTGGATTTTACATGACTATTTACTATTCAGTGAAACCTAAGGGCCCTACTCTCCCGCTGCAGGACGCATGTAATACCCATTGAAATCAATGGGAATTACTCCTCTGTCCTGCAGCACAACCAGGCCTCACAGCTACATGTCATGAACTATGAACACTGCCAGGTGGACAAAGTGAGGGATATATTTGAAGAATGACACTTCCTAAAAGCTGTAAGTTATACTTTGAAATTCTTTTTTTCTCATAGCATATAACTAAGGCATGAGACTGCAGGTCTTTTGTTCCAAAACCTGAAGTTTTTTGAAAACAAAACAATGAATGGAATAAAAGCATTTTGTGTAAAAATGAAAGCAAACAAGTGCTCTCTTAAGCTTTTACAGTTCATTTTTTTTTGTTGGGAACATCAGCGACTTTTTTGCTCACTTTCTCTCCACCCTTGAAAAAATAGTAAACTAGAAAAAAAAAAAAAGAAAAAGATGAAAAAAGTCAGAGAAAGATTCAATAGACATCTGGATCATGTTTGCTCTTGTACATTTTAGGAGCCTTTTGCATTATGCTGCTGTGGGTGGCAAAGAGGAGAGGTCTCTCTGTGTTTATGTTTGAATTCAGATACAAGTATTCAGCCATAATATATTGTAGTTTCCAGTTCTATTTATTTGTAGATAGAGTGTGAATCTTGTATATCTTCTCCATATAAAATGTCAATGAATGCGTGCAATATTCTTTTTTTTTAAATGGAAGACAATTTTTGAGGATTTCCTTTCTAAGAGAAAGGAAAAATACAAGGCTGGAAGTTAGTAGATTTAGAGTATATTCCAGCTGTGTCACTGTCCCTCATCAAACAGCCTACTTGTTGACCCTGGGCCAAACCGTGCTGATGGATAAGGAATATATTCATATATAATTATTCAGGGGCTGGACAAAATTTCTGGGAGTCACTGATCATCACTGTGAGTAAGCAATGCATAGACTGACCTTGTATTTTCTGGCCCTCTCCATGTAAATGTGATGACAGCATTTCCCTGACTGATCAGTTTGCTCAATGAATACATTCCTCAGTTGGGTTGTAGTGGTGAACATAGTAAAAATCTGAAACAAAAAGAGCTGCTAGATTCCTATTTGGGAAGATTTGGCTGATGTGGATGACTTCCTAGCAGTCTGAGAGTAAAAAACAGAAACACAATAAAGGCATGAAGGGTGCATGGATGCCTTAATCATGTAATATGCTTTCAATTGGACTTTGTGAAAATAATATGAGCTCCAAACTTAGGATGTTCATAAAGAAACTACTGCTAAGTTGACAGATTTGACAGGGTCTATTAAAAAAAGAGGTCTGCTTACCACAGACGTCAAAAGTGACCAAGGTTATTCTAGCCTATTATTATTCTTACCAAGTTACCAGACATATAATGTCTCATACATTCCTATGGGAGATCCATGTTTCTAACCATTCTTCTAATCTTTTAGGAAGTATACCAGGCAGTTTCCATTGCACAGATGGCATGCAGTGCCTGACTGAAGTAGCAAACTTGACGCTGCCTCAGTATCTTTACTGGAAAGAACTGACTGAGTAGCCCTTATTGATACTCTTAGTACTAGCTGGACAATCTGCCTTGCTATGTTTAATCCACAGACCATGTGGCTTTGGGAGAGACTTTTTTTAACAGCTTTTTAACAATTTACAAGGGCATTTTTTTTGAGAAATTATCTTTCCTGGTTGTAACATATTTCTGCCTCTACATATTCTTCGTCTATCACTGGATTTTCTAAAAAAAAAAAAAAACAAAAAACAAAAACAAAACAAAAAAACACAGTCCCTTGTAACTCAGCGTGGTTTATTTTCAGTTGTTTTTAAGTTTTAGAATATAACTCAGCAGTGCAAAATCCTGGAAAACAACTTAGTGAAAAAGTGTCACAAATGCCGTCACGAAAAAATATAGACACATGTATCACTCCTTGTCACTGACAGATCACATTGCTGAAAAATCTAACAAGGGATAGAAGCTTTAAACAACACATTAGAGCAAATTAAACAGCCTGAAGAAGGACTCACAAATTGTTGCTCTGGCCCACATTTTCAAATATTCTAAATTCAAATCTAGCCAAGACTTGACTGTCTAAAGCCTTAAGCTTGCAAATAGAGCCCTTAATTTTTACATAAGAAATGAAAGATTAGAATTACCTACCTTTGACCACTTCTTTTTTCAAAAGTGACCTCCAGAACATATTTTTTAACTCGTCTGATGTAATAGTTCTCTTGAGATCAAGGCACAGACTCAATTTGGCCCACTGAACAATACGTGATGCAGGGAACATGCAATTTTTCCACACAGCTAACAAGACAATTATGTACTCTTCCTTAAGGAGGATACTTAGGTAGAAAGCAAGAGACAAAAGAAAGTTGTTTTTCAGATCTATTCTTTGTTATCTCAATTTTCCACATTTACAGTCCTCATGGTTTTACCTGCTCTCACTAGGTAATTTTCAGTTATTCACTAGTTTCCCTTTAGCCTCAATAGTGAAATCTTCAAGTAAGGTTAGTGTAGAAGATTAAGACTGCATTAGGATTAAGTCTGAAATGTTCTGCTACCAATTAGCCCTCTAGTATTTCTGTAAGCCTTGAATTTTTGATGCGATCAATGACACCAAGTGGAGCCATCTTCTGTGGAGTGGTTATTAAAGATATAAAAATCAATACAAAGATGATACTTGGAAATCTATATCACAAGATAATGAATCACCATGAGAGCCAGCTAGAGAAGAAATGTCAGCAAACCAAACAGAAGGTTTGTGCATAACAAATTATTTGATGCCAGTAGAGTTTAAGCTAAATTTTGCATGAGACAGAAGTCTTCAGGCAACACTTATGATACTTTTGCATGGCAAGGTTTTAATGAGATGAAGACACAAAACCAACCATGCACAGGGCTTTTTTGTGCATTAAAGAGAGACAGAAGGAGTGAGAGATGATTGAGACATATGGGATTAAGACAATAAGGCTATAATTTGACTTTAATAACAAAACAGCATCAAAAACTTTCTCTGTCAGTAATCCTCATTCAATTTATCTTAAATGAAACATTATTTGCCTGCACCTTAAGCACTGATTGTTATTGGAGTTGTGTATTGGAGCTTCACAGGATACTCCAAATTTAATTTGATCTAGGGATTGATTTAGTTGGCTTCAAAGCCAGGTTTTCCTTTCCAAAATTGAACTAGTGCATGACTTTGCAAGTTCATTTGGGTTTACTGCTTGACACAATTGTAGGAGACTTTACAGCATTTATGGTACTTTTTGCCCTGCTGATCTCTTGCTCACTCACATGTACAGAGAACTATTAAAACAAACACTCCTGCTGCTCCCGTCCCCCCACCTGTTCCCTGTGATATATTTCTTGCTAAAAGCTACTGATCCAAAAGACTCATACAGTTTAAATCCATATTATATGAAAAACATCACTTTGAATTTCTAATATATCAATTAGAAAGCTCTTAGAGCATTTATTATCATTAGTTATGCTATAAATTTTCTGAAAGATGAGAATAGCACAATCTCATTTTGCAGACTACTTATTTTACTGAGTGATGTAAAAAACCCAAACAAATAATAAGACATGACAAGGTCCTAAGCAATTTGGATGTTATTCAGTTGTGGGACATTTACCTGCTAATTGCCTACCTTGTCTATAGAAACCATGAGATCTTTGGGATACAGCTAGATTACTATGATTGACTCTCAACCAGGGCCTCTGAACACTAATAGAGTTCAAATGAAGTATATAAATAAAAATCAGATAAAAGTATCCCATAGGAATTCTAGCAGACCCAGAATGACAAAAGGTCTTATAATGCATTTTTTTTTCTGCTGTAGCTACATAGCTAAGCTTGCCCTAACTTTCATATAGCTTTACTCCAACTCTTCTTTTATCCTTTCTTTTTTTGTTACAAAATTAATATATTTAGTTTTAGATTCCATATTCCCTTTCAAGGGCTACTTGCTCTTATTGAATAGGATTAAGCACTTTGAACAGACCTATTGTGGTACAACAACAAATGCTTCTGTTCCCTTGTTTTTCTTGGGCACACATAGCTTTCACATTTGCAACTGTTAAGTAGCAACACTCACAGATAATGTGCTCACAATCACAGCTTATTGTGCTTTTAACAGGACACTAAATGCAAGCCCATTATTCTTTGCTAATCAGGAAATGTCTGCTGGTTGACAGGCACTAGATTTTTTTTTCCCCTTAAATTTTTTGCATGCAATTTCTAATTTGCGACAAGCCCCCTCTCCAAATCAAGAGACTAAAAAGGCAACAGCAGTTCAGATCCTCAACATGGTATATGCACACCTTCAAAGGCTGCACATTTGAGAATTTGCCCTTTGTCCTGTAAACAAGAACACCAAAACATTACAGCAACTCTACTTCCATCTGCTAGAGGTTGGCTAGCAAGCTAGTGAATCAACCATCTAGCTGCATAGCAAAGCTAATTCAAAACTAAATAGAGAAATAAATAAGAGCTGTGACATACTTTGTGCAGTTTTTACCAGTCATTGCAGTTTTGACTTAATTTGTTTCCCTCCCTCTTTGCATCTTGAATCTTTGAAGGCAAATGAACCATTCGGTGTCATAAAACAGGGAGAACTAGAACAGCCTTCAGTAACAACAAAAACTAACGGAAAAAAACAGATTTTTTGCAGGCAACATTTCACACGGCTCAAAACGTCTTTGCCGCACTTTAAATCCTGCAGCCTTACGATTGTTCTGACACCTCTTTATTGTTCCTTTTAAGTGCAAATGCCTAGGTAGCATCACTGTAAATGAAACAGTAGCGTTCACAGATTGCATTCAACGGCTGTTAGAGCTTCCTCTCCATCTGCACAATTTGCATCTATTACAGGCTCAGGAATATGGCTTTTGCTGCTTCTCAGTAGTCTCAGAAGGGCACAAGATCCCTGCTCGCCACCCCCAATCCCTCCCCCCCAAAGAACTGCAGTGAGGTTGATGTTTAAAGCCCTTCCTAGAGGCTGCCCAGGTATGCTGCGTACTGCGGGATGGCAGGAAAGGAAGAATCTGGTACTGAGAACACTTTGAAGAACACCACTATGATGTGGTGCAATGCAAGTTCTGTGAATGACCCCATCTTGTGATATCAACTACAAATTTTAGGGTGTTTAATTTGAATTACTAATAAAGATGCAGAGCTCTAGTCTGAGACCGCAGCACAGGCATTCACAACTCCTGAGCATGGCTCCAAGGGGTTTTGCGAAGTGATTTGTGCAGTACTCTGTTTCTGGGGTGCAAGAAAGAGGTGGATGAATGCATTTCATACCTGTGAAATTCACATTTCTTTCACAGCACCTCAGAGAAAAATAGTGTATGGAGAACAGACTGTATCATCTCTTTTAATTCCCTATTATGTGCTGAGAATATTTTAACAAGAGGTTTCTTTGGAAATTAACCACTGTGGCCTGAGCTAAACCCCTGGCAGGTAGCAGGGAGGTGTTTTCATGCAGAGTGAGATAAAATGCACAAGACACTCTATGCTTGCTTTCTGACTGCTCAAACCAAGAGAGAAGACAACCACCCTTAATGAGTCAAGTACAGGAAGTACAGAAGCTGCCTATTATTTCTTTCTGAGAAAACAGTACTTTGATGATTTGACTGCTTTCCTTGGATCAAGTTTTGTAGATGAGAAGCAGAACCTTTGTACCTTTTCTTGAAATGTTTGCAATAGTCCAGAATAGCACATTCCAAAATCTAAAATATTAAAACTGAGTTTTTTAGGGAACAAAATTATGGTATTTATGTTTAGTAATTAGAGTTGGCCTGTTTTAGGAAGGGTGATTTTTGGTGTGGTACCAATCAAAACCAGGCTAGAGGTGATTGCCTATTGAACATATTATCTTGTACTGTTATAGACAGAAAACAGTGTCAACACTACAATGTGTGGTGTCATTGATGTTTCGATAGTACAATCACTGCCCTTTATATCATGAGACTCCAGTATTACCATATTCACGTAAGGTGAAAGCAAAACTACTACTGCTATTATTATTATTATTATTCGTTGTGTTTCTCAGGAATCAGAAGAAAAGCCAAAACCAGGAGACAGGAATTCATTGTACTAGGCCACCCTGCTGATCAGCTAAAACAGTGTTATCGTATGCTTTATCTCTGTGACAATGCAATGGGTTTATATTATTTTACCTTATTTTACTAGCAAGGCATAATTGTATACAGCCTCTATGGAGCATATAAAGTACTGGGACTGAGAATTTGTAAAAAGGAGCTAAGTATATAGAAGGACTTTCTTTCACTCTGATAAATTGAATGATAATCTGAAGAATCACTGACACAATATTTTTCATATTCTCATTCTTTTTCTAAATAAAGAACTTATTTTGCTTACAGAAGTTAACTAGCATAAATGCGGTGGGAGCCTGCATTATTTGATCTTTGGATCTCAAGCACCTGCTTAAAAATCTTTCCCTTTTAAACTATAAGAAGTAAGTAAAATCTCTTCAATGACCATTAGAGCCTATAAGCAAGTACTCTATTTGCATATTGTCGTGGTTTAAAGATCAAGCCAGGCAGTTTTTCTCTCTCACTCACTTCCCCCTCTTTCTTTCCCAGGTTGAGATAAGAACAATTTAGTAACTAAAGTATAACACAGATCACTACTGCTACCACCAATAATGACAAGGAAAGAATACAACAGCTCACTAACTAATTTCCACCCAGCCCAACCAAGCAGTGCCCTCCATCACCTGATACCAAGCCCGAACACGCAGTGCAAACACCCCCACCCTTCCTGATCTCTGCTCTCCATTTTACATCCTGTGCCTGACGTGCTGTGGTATGGAATACCTCTTTCCTTAGTTTGGGTCAGGTGCCCTGCCTCTGCTTCCTCCCGGCCTCCTCCTGGCTTACCCTCCTCCCTGGCAGAGCATGAAACTCAGAAAGTCCTCTGCCAGTCTAAATATTCTAAGCCATATCTATAAACACTGGTGTTATCAGCGCTGTTCCCAAGCCAAAAATCAAAAAACACAGTGCTGCACCAGCTACTACGAAAAAGAAAAAATGACTGCTGCTGAACCCATGACACATATCTAGCTTTCATAAAGCACAAAGTTATTTCTCTTTAAAAACATACTACTTACATACTTACCTGAAAACTTGTTTCAAGTGTTTTATTCCATAGTTAATAAGATGAGATTTCATCACACAACCTACCACAATCTTGGCAAGGACTAACCTCACTGGTTGCTTCCTTTTCTATTTCAGTGACACTTGTCTATTACTGCCTTAAACAGCTTGCACCTTGACTTCAGCGTATCACTGTTGATATGCCATCAAATGTGTTGCTATTATTCTCCTAGAAATTTGAACAGAGACATAGAAATACAAATTCCTAAGCCTTAACCTTTTAAACTAGGCAGTGGCTACGCAGAACACAGATTTCAACTCCTCTAAACATTCAAGTAATTAATTTTCAGCTACACCATCTTCCTACCAAGCAAAAAAATTAATGAAAATTAATTTATAATGCAGGTTGATTCTCCAAATAAGCTTACATAAAGACAGGTTTCCTTCTGTTAGTAGAAAACAAAAGTCTTTAAGATGTAGTTACAGTGTGATGCTACTAGTATTCAAAGGAAAGTGAGCTTGCATGAAGCTATTTAACTTCAGAAAGTCTGCAAAGCCTTGGCACTAAACTCACTTGCTGCCCAGCTGTTCTTCCCCAGTGTCTTAGAAATTTTCCATTATTACTCAAGAAGATGAGCTAGGTGCAGCTATCACAGAAGCTAAATCAAGCACAGTATATGTTTTGTTATATGGATGATTTTCATGTTCATATTCCTCTGCATTTCCCACTAAAATTGTATTTGGAACAAGGTAATTAAATTAGACAACTGGTAGAACTCCAGAAGAGATTAGCTCAATCAGACAGAAAAATCCCAATAGCTTCATTGATATTCACTTGTACCCTTCCAGACAGAGAGGTGAATACAGAATAAACAGATGCAAGCAGGAAGATAACTGCTTGGCAAAACCTGGATGCAAAAGCACAGTAGCCAGTTAAGTACAATCATCCAAGTAGGAGGGGGAGCACAGAAAATGGTTCATTAGGAACCCCTGCAAGGCTTTTCAGCCTCATGTGGCACCCTTGTCAGCCCCTTGACACCAAACACCAAATGCTACTGGCCTCTCTCTCAAAAGCAGCATTTTTTTTTGTCACCGTGGCTGCACAAGCATTGCCAAGAGTCACCCCTCTCACTTGCCTCATGCTTCCCACCACCTGGTGCTGGCAAAGATCCCTTTGGTTGGCAAGGCAGTGGGACTTTATTTTTCCCTGTGGCTCCTTTGTAAAGGGTACAATGTGGATCGTTGTATCCTTACGTATAATTAAGTGCTTAAGTGGCAGCATGTCATGCTGCAGCGTTGGGATCTGAGCCTGGGTCCTGAGCTAGCTTTCAAGCTCACAGTGCTGAGAGGCAGCATTGCATTGAGTAACAGTGGTGAAAACTGCCAAAGTTGGAGTTAATTCAGATAGGGGATAAATGCATATGTAGAATATAGAGAAATCTACTTTTGTCTTAACTTCATCAGAAATGTTTTGAGGAAAGGAAACAGCAATGAAGAAGAAGCCAAATGAAGTCTGCCACAGTAGGACCTCCAATCCCTCATGGGCTCCTACCCAAGATTAGGTCTCATTGTGCCCAGCTTTAGGTGACGTACCTGGTGCACTGTCACCTGCAAGAACAAAACCGAAAGAGCACAAAATATGAGTGGATTTAAAATACAAACATTACAAGCATTAAAAAAACAACACATGATAAATTAAATTACATTTCTGGCCAGAAATTAATCTGTATTTATCTAGATAGATTCATCTGAAGGGATGAATGTAGGGAGCTTCTCTTCTTTGGTTAGTGAGCCTTTAGGAATAGCAGAACAGTGTTGCAGGGAGGGAGGGAAGGAAGGAGGAAGAGAAAGGTGGCTGAATGAATTCAGGAACTCAGTTTGGTGGCTGAGAGCAGGTGAAAAACTGCTGAATCTCATGTAGCAGTGGAAAAGGGTTAATAAAAAAAAAAAAAAAAAAAACCAAAAAAACAAACAACCAAAACCAAACCAATCAATTCTTAATCTTCAACAATTAGTTATTTGAAGAGGGCACTGCTGCCACCTGCTTGTATTAAGGTCATTCAGTGGAAGGCTGCCACCATCATTAAAACTGAATTTCTTTCTTGTCCATAGTGAAAGTAGTTGCCTTTGGAGACTGAATAAAGGCAGGTCTGAATTCTTCCCCTACAGTTTATTCTTCCCCAAGCATGGATCCAGTGAGAAAGACTAACTGATTATTTTGATTTTCACACCATTGCTTCCTTTTATGCTTTCTTTTTCTTGAAAAGAAGCAGGCTCTCAGTGTGCCGTGGGGCCCCATTGTTTTCTAACGTGGTCACAAGAAACCTCCTGAAATACTTTTTGTTACTCTTAAATTTCAAAGTGGTGGCCAACAGTTAGCTACAAATGGGTTTAAAGTGATCTTAGCCAGTGCAAATTTAAATTCCCTCATCACTCGCTGTAAAACAAACCACAGTGAAATCCCTCTCATCATCATAAACTGTGAAATTCTGGTCAAGCTTTACTCAGCTACCCCCACTCAAACCGTTTTTGAATCAACATAGAGAATAGTAGATTCCCAGTTAATGCAAGCAAGCAAATTTCCATTGGATTCAGTGAAGTTACTTCAGGATTTGGCTTTGCAGCCAAACACGTTTGCAGCTAAACTTGTTGTTCAACAGGCTTAATTTAAAGTGCACAGCTTCCCCCCCCCCCCATAATCTTTCAATCTACCTCAGTCTCTTACTTTCTCTTCTACTCACTTCTGGTATTTCATAACAGCCCCAGACTTACTCTTTGCCAAATGAAGCAGACAAGGGGTTAATTACTGATTTTTATTATTTAAAAAAGGTTTATCTTATCTGTGGTTCTGTCTTAAATAATAAGTTATTTGCACGTGTCTGGGAGCCAATAAACATTTTTTCTTCTTTCATACATTTCTGATCTGATCAAAAATATTTTATTAGAAGAAATTATTATGTAAGGATTATAGGTGAGAGGAGCATGAAACTAAAGTTATTAATAACCAAGTACTTGAGGAATTCTCCAGCCTAAACTGGCTACAAGAATCTGAATCTAAGCTGACATAGAAGATCTTTAATATTATCAAAGGAGAGAAAAAGAAAAAAACAGCATCACAGCAAAATCCAAACTTATGAATAAAAGCTTATTTGGGAATTGATAGCCAGAGTAGTAAATGAGAAACTAAATTAAGCTCACAGCTAAAATGCAGGAGCTCTATTCTTGTATCAGGTGTGATCACTCTGCAGCCTCAAGAAACTTCTTCAATATCTGGATCAGATTGAGATATTCATAGTATCCTCTTTACAGAGCTTTGACATCCTCGGTGCTAAGTATTGCCATTATTATGGCATGCCTGGGTCTGTGGCATGGCTTTTGAAAGCAAAAGCTGCTGGTTTCAAGCAGAGAAGTAGCATATGTTCAGTTTAAAATTCAAATGTATTTATAACTGAACGCTAATGGCAATGTCATTTATTCACTAACAATTCTGCAATAGGCTGAATGAGGCAATCCACTTTTTAAAACATTTATTAGTATTGTACAGAGAAATAGGAATAAAAAAGTAGCTGAGATTCACCAGGATTTGCAGTGTATCATAAGGTGGTGAATGCTGCCCTCTGGCTCAGGTTGGAAATGGCCACTTATTTAGAAATTGTCTATTTTCAAAGTATGGTTGAGACAGGAAAGGTTAAGGTTCAACAGCTTCCCTTAATACATCGATCTGTAATATTTTAATTAAAAGTCTAAATGCTTAAAACATGCTAGAAAGAAATTTCCTCAAGGATTAAAGGTTATTTTAAAATAATGTTTTTCAAATATCTGCAACACAGAAAAGGAGCTGTTTCTTTTATGTATCTTGATTGCAAATAAGCTACACAAGAGTCATGTCAGCATTAAATTTACAGGCCCATAGAGAACTTTTACACTTTTTTTTTAACGATTCAAGAATACAGAGACTTATTTCACTGCAGTATTTCACAGTTTTGGGCAAGATTTAATAACAAAGGAAAGGCACTATTTTTTATCTGTTCATACAGTGGAGGAAAGCTTAGTCCATTTCAGTGAAAGACAGTGTCTTTAGGAAATAGAACACAATGATTTTACTGTGCTCATTCTCTTAGAAACTGGGAACCATCTTTTCCTTTAGAAGCAGCACCTTACCTTGTACTGCCTGTACCTTTTGCACTAGTTAGAAATAAGAAGTCTCCCTTACATTGAGAAGGGAGAAACAATTTCTATTATAGAACGTAAATGCAAGACACTCTCACCTGTCACCCTCTCCATACCAACTCTGTCCCACAGGAAGCCCAAAGCCTACCTGCCTTGCTGATCGCTTGCCTGGCGTGTTGATTCTCAGCAAGAAAGCATTAGACCCGTTGTCCTGAGTGCATGCCTGAGTTATATTTTCCTACTTCCTTTCATCTAAAATTCAGTACTGCTGGTGTGTGTCTGTGTGTAGGAAGCATGGAACAGAAGAGATGGTTACAGGCCACATGTTCAACACAGATACATAGCAAGTAGGATTTCCTCCTTCCTTCTCTCCTGCACCCTTTCTTGCCCCCACTCTTTTATAACCTCACCTTATATTCAGACCAATAAAATGCAACCACAGTAGTATTTTATACCCATCTTGCTTTCATGTGAAGGACTATGTAGGGTTTAGGATAATAGGAAATCCAGCCCTGGGACTAAGTCTTGAAGCTTATCGTTTTAGAATACAAGCTGGAAGAGAAACTGGATGCCTGTCTCTCAAGATGATAAAATGCAGTGTTCTAATACAAGGCTGTATTTCTCCTGGGAATGTTTCATTTTGAATAAGAATGCAGTACTCTTTTCCATTGTTGAAGGGAAAATTTTGTTTGTCTTAAGGGAGAAAGTTCAGAGCAGCTTTGGGAACAGCTATCTCAGAATCAAACTGCAAATAGAAAGGATAAATTGATAGGACTTTTTGTTCACAGATCATACATGCTAACATAACAGTAATTAAAAAAAAAAACAACTTTAGCATATTAAAAGGAAAGGGACATGTAAAGCAAACTTTCAAAGGAAGGATTTTTAGAAGCTATGAATGTAATACATGGAATCAGGTAAGGAGAGCAAAATACCCTGGGAGACCTCAAAATGGGCTCTCAGCTGCACTTAAAAGTGAAATTTACACTCACAAAATGAGTCCTAAGAATTCTTTCCTATAAAAATGAGAAAAATCAAGACAACTTGCATATCTTCTAGCTTTTTTATTTCAGAGAAAGGCAAATGTTATGCTAATTCTATATCCCTGTAAATAAGGGGATCTAGAAAAGCTTTTAGCATGCAAGATGCCTCCTTTCTTTATTTATTCAGAAAGAAGTATCAGGTGGAAATTACTGCAAGCAAATCTGAGACTTTCAGCAATAGAAGTGGCTCTTCGGGAAACTTAATTTCCACGTCTCTAGCCACTAACATGGCTTCTGAGAAGGAAAGCACCTGTTTTGAGAGAAGCCATGTAATTAGAACTGATGGGAAGATAAAAAATCCTTTTTGTAGCAACACTGTGGTTTTGAAACTTGCTGTTGCCCTGCCTTGAGCTCATAAAAAGCCTTTCAAAGCTTTGCAAAAACAAAACAGTATTAAAGTGTTTGTTTTGAGACACAGTGTAGTTTGCCTATTCTGACCAGAAATTTCACACAGAATTTGTCAGAAGATAAAGCTGAACCTAGGTCATAAGTTTTTCAGGCCAGAGCCGTAGCCCACAGATGTGCTGGATTATATGAGATAGCATGTTTTGACCTACTTTGCATGTGACAGAGAAGCCATCAGTTCAAGTCTGTCCTCAGTAATGTATCAAAAAATTCAAGTGAGTGGTGTTGGCATGGCAGGACCTCTGGGATTTCTGATCTTGGAAAGATCACTATGTACAGATGGCATGATTCAGCCAAACTGGTTAAAGGTATCCTAGGGAAAAGCAAGGGGCTGTGGGGGTATTTACGGACAAGTGTTTCTCCTATCTTCTTCATCTTACCAACAGAATAAGTCTTTCTCAAAACTCTCAAAACACGGTGCTCTTTCCTCCATTTTACTCCCCTTCATAGATGTTTTCCTTCTGAAAAGCAGAGGCCTCCTTCCCAGCCCCACCTTCTTTCTCTTCTGCAACAGCATCTATTCATTTATTTACATCTCCTCAATTTCTGAGAAAAGGAATCAACAGGAGAGACATGAGAGAGAAAGGCTAAGGACTTGGCAAGAGCCTGAGACAACACAGGTTCAGAGTTAAAGTTCCTAATCCCAGTCTGGAGCAAATGGTGAAAATGCTGCCAGGCCTACTGTGCTTGCATTTGAACTCAGTCCTACACGATTTTCTTCTTTGATGGTACAGAGAAAATTAAATCTTTGCAGGACTTGTACTTCTATATAAAGATTTTCTCCTGTAAGGATAGAGCATGACAACGGAAGAGGAAGAAAATACAGAAAACCCTCTGCAAAGCATGTGTTTCTCATACTGTTCCTTCCATCCTTGGTATTTCCCTGCAGTTTTTTTATTTTGTGAAGGTCCCAGCTGAAGGAGTAATTCATGGGATTATTATATTGATACTGCGATTTCCAAAAGCAGAAATATAAAGACAAAGCAGGAACCATTTTTACATTTTCCCTGCCTTTATACTCCAGCTAGAGATTTCTCTGATCTCCTAAGTCTTCCAATGTAATATTTAAACAGCATATTGCTATAAAATCCTTATTTGTAGTAGATTTACGTAATAAATTAAGACAAAGGAATAACTAACTCTCAAGGAAGAGTGATGAAAAGTCCTTCTGTCATGACAGTACCATTTCCCACTCCCATGTTACTTATTTCACTGCAGATTTCATAATTTCAGAGCCATGAGTGCACAAAAATCATGCAGCTGCAATTTTCCAAAGGATCTGAGTGGCAAGGACCTCAGCTTCTTCCAACCAATTAACCAAAAAGTATTCCATTTACTTGAATGACAAACTAAGTTGTGCAGCATACAGTCTAAACCTCTGGCTTCCCCAATGAAAGTGGAAAGAATTGTGCCGGTCACAGTTGACGCAGAAGGTAAAGTGAAAAATACATGCTAAATAAAAAGCCTGCTTGGTTCTCGGTGGTTTTGGAAGCTGTATCTATCTCTCATCACCTGAGAATCTTTTCATGAAGGCACTAGCAGCTTCTTTGCTCAGTGACAATACCTGCATGACTTAGCTTACAGCATCTCACATTTAATTTACATCAGAGCACAACAAGCAACCACTAGCAAACTCTCTAGCGAATGTAAGATATTTCACTGAGAGAAAGCAGAACCTCAAACATATTTCATGAGCTGCATATGAGTAATTATTTCACTTAAAAAAAAATAACTGCTCTTCCATTTCTTTTGTTCTGAGAAAACTTTTTTTTTCTGAGTGATTTTGCAATAAGAATGTAAATACATTCACAAATTAAAACGTATGAAATAATAAGTCAGACTGAAAAATAAAGGAGTAATACCTTTGCTAATAAGTATCACTAAAAGGTACAATTACTATGAATTTTCATATGCAAGTCTGCTTCCTACCTCATGAAATCCAAAAACCTGACATAAAAGCAGACCTCTGAAACAGCTGGGTAGCTTGAATCTGATATAAACTTTATCTTTCAGAATGATATGCTGCACACCTTGTACTTAAAGATAGAGCTTTAATTTTCAAGCCATGTAGAAAAGAGGACACATAGGGAGAATTCCTCATTACAGTGTTAAGGAAAACTGAGAACATTTGGTTAGATTACCAATGGGGGTAGGAAGACATGTTGAAAGTGCTGAAAGTTGGAAGCTAATAATAGGTATTGTAACCCTTTTATGAGTTTTTATTTTTGAAACATGCATACCCAAATTAAAAGAGTTCAAGCCTTTAAGTGAGGTTCAAGGGTATACTTTGAAATGAGAATCATATGTGAGTAGATGACATTTAAGCCATCTCAATTAGAAGAAAGAAATTAAAATGAGCTTATATCTGAATTGAAGAAGAAAGAAATATAAGGTAAACATGTAAATCTGAAGCTATGTATGTGCCAATGTCTGGGCAAAAGAACGCAGTGAAAGATGCTTGCTAACAAAGACTAAATAACTGGGCTTGAAGGGAAATACCAAGGTGTGCACAAGAAAGAGGAAATAATGGAGAGACATTCCCCTGTTTGCTGTGACTTTATGCCTGCAGTGGCCCAAGGACATTTAGGTAAGAATCACGAACAAGCTCCTTTCAGCAAGACGCTAAAAGTTCACTGTCAGCTTACTGGGCTGAAGGAAAGGAGAAAAACAAAAACCAAAAGGGATAATCATAGTAAGTATAATAACATACATTAAAGATAGTTTTTCACACTTGTAATATCCATCTTAACCATTGTCATTGGAATAGTATCTAATTAATACATCTGGACGAGGCCTTGTATGCTGGTAATAATACTTTTCATATCATTTTCATTTGAATTCTTCTTAATGTTTTCTTTGTCTGGGTTCCCTGCCTTAATTCAAGTTAACTTTGCTTTTATGTAACACCCCTGGCAGAATTTTTGAGATCCATGGCACAGAGTAATATTGCACTAATCCATGGCAAATGTGGAAAACTCCTGAAAGGACAGTAGCTTCATTTTTGGGGGAGGTGTGTGTGTGTGGGAAGACACATGTTGGACTGGGTTAACTTTCTGACAAGATCATATGATCTCCAAACCTGACATCAGACAAACAGGGATAGGACGTCCAGTGTCAGCTAGCAGTTACACTGAATTAGGTATAATGAGAAACTGCACCATAAGAAGGGAAAAGAAACTTCGGAGCATCTTAGAGAGCCATGAAATGCCCTCTCACTTAAGAGAGAGGAATAAGGCTACAGGCCTGTCAGAAGAAAAGAATGTAAAGTGAGGTTGTGTCTGAGGGGAGGGCACATTCAGTCAGTGTAGATGCAGAGTTTGATCCACAGCTCTCTGAAGTCAAATGTTTTAGTTTACGTCAATGGCCTTTGATTAGGCCCAGAGAGAGCTGTACGATCCAAGGGCTGCCAGGCTTGGTTACAGTCATCAATACTATAAATCCCTGAGAGACTTTCCTTACTAAACTCTAGGCCTTTTTGCTGCAGGACGCTAACTAAGGGCATGATCCTGAGCAAACTCAGTCCCATCGGCTCCAAAGGTTATAAATTCTTTTGGCTATCTTGCAGCACACACACATATCCCCTGTTTTGCTGTAGCTGCTTAATAAGAGCACTAGAAAGGGGGAGAGAGTAAGAAATAGCACCTGGCAAAAAGCTATTCCCATAGCCAGAACGGGGGTTCCCTGAGAAGGAAGGGAGATGGTAAGGCCCCAGCCTGCTGTACACTGGTCCCTGGGGCTCACCCACAGTCATGGCTGGGGGCAGCAGATGCTTGGCCAGGCTCCTTTCCCTCTGCAAAGGGGAAGCTGGACCCTGAGGCTGCCTGAGAGGAAGCCTTCAGGTAGTCATAAGCCATTTCACACCACTAAGCCCAGCAAGTGGCCCAATAACTTCAGAGACTAAACCAGTTTGTTTCATTTTTGCAGCTTCCCATGAGAGACAGTCTGATTTATTTACTAAGTTTTTCTGAACAGGGACAAGCTCAGATGGAAGTCCATTCTCTTAGAAAACGGAATCTGAAATCCTCCCTTACTGCAAGGGCTGATCATAATGTTATTATATACTTAGGAAACCCTTATTTGCAAATTAACCTCAAAGCTCCCCATCTTGCTCCCTCAAAGCCCAACTTATATTACTTTTTTTTTAATAAATTTAAAAAAAAAATTATTTGCAGGATGAACAGAAAATAAATCAACACTACCAGAAAGCCAGCAACTTGAGTGTTTTTCCCTGCTTCTGCAAAAAACCCATAAAAGCTCAATTGTCCTCTCAGGACTCCTTGGAAGTCTTAACAAAAGTCTCTAAAAAGAAACTAAATGAAAGACCAGGGAGTTAGCAGCTGGGCAGATCTATCATAGACAAATCAGACAAACCCCTCTTTCCTTCTGACCATATCTGGGCTTAATTCTGATCTCCTTACTCATGCTGAGTAATAATTCACACATAACTAGCCCCACTGGAGTTGCTAAAATCATTTGGAGTGACCCATAAGCCTGTTTGACAAATATCAGAGCCAATTCAAATATTATTTTTGTAATTACACGGCCTAAAAAATAAAAAAAAGCTCAGTTTTTGTTGTGTTTCAGGTGTTTTTTACCTTCCAAGGGCAGCAAGTTTGTGATTTTCTTTTTTTTTTTTTTGTTTTGCTTTTCATCTTAATACAGAATGCAGCTAGAAAATTAATGCCTTCTCTACCCTGCAAAATATAA
The DNA here is from genome assembly GCA_032466535.1 of Forpus xanthops. Lineage (NCBI taxonomy): Eukaryota > Metazoa > Chordata > Aves > Psittaciformes > Psittacidae > Forpus > Forpus xanthops. Next base: position 30,424 of record JASSUY010015606.1, on the reverse strand, counting down.
TGAATATACAAAGACATATGAAGAACTGGCACCTTTTGACAGGTATTAACATAGTAAAACCTGAGGCCAAGTCTACAGTACGAACTTCTGTCTGAAAAGTACATTAGTCAGCAATGTAATAGGACATGATCTCAGCCATTAACCCAATGTATTTTGTGTACCTAGTGATTAGTCTGATGCAAAGTCCTCACTTATTTGCTATGTCTTCGTGCTGCTTCATTCACCCCTATGTACGTGACAGCAACACTGCTAACAGGGAGATTTGCTGTGCTGTGCTGCAGAAATGAGTACTGTAGGTTATTTTGGTATTTTTGTATGCTGATCTCTTCTACATGTCTTTTTTTAGTAAGTCGTAGGAGGGTTTTATCCGTGTTTCTACTCACATGAAGGGAGCCACTGGAAAGCATCAAAAGACTATTGAGAATCAAGCAAATGTTCCTACATTTCAGTCTAGCAAGGCTGGACACTAACACAAGTGGAAGCATTCCAAGAGAGGATCCTTAGGAAGGGTATTCTGCTCTTGCTTAAAATACTGAATTCCAGCAAGCAAGTTCAGCATGGAGATGGGAAGCCTGAGGAAGTATCTGAGGTGCCAGCAGGGAAGCTGTTCAATGAATACTACTGCACAACACGCCCCAGTGATTCTACTAAACTCCTCCTCCAGCAGGAAGCCTGGCAACAAGGCACTCAACCAGTTGAGCAAAATCTACAAGCTTTGCACCATGTGAGTGATTTACCAACAACTAGTAGCCTGCAGGCTGGATACTGTTACCTAGTTATTAATGAATGCTGCTGATTAACCTTTTGAAAGTACTTTGTCCACCACACCTACTGGTGGGAACCTGCAGCGGTAATGCTCAGGGGAGGTTGCTGACATAGGAGTGACATTGGGGAAAATGAATGGGCACTCCAAGAAGTGTCGACTCTAAAAGCTAGATACAAACCAGGATAGTTCTTTTGGAGACCTCTGGGAAAGGGGTAGTGCAAGCTTTTTAAAAGTTATTAACCTACAGACTTCACTGTAACCTATACTGTATCTCAGGCTCCTGTGCTAAATTGAAAACAAATTAAGACTTTGTTCAGACAACTTCCTATTATGCTCCTGCAGTAAATTTGGCAGAGACTGTGACATTCCCCCTCCCCCCCCAACTCCCCTAGTCCTCAAATTAATGCATCTCTGAAACCGAGAAGATGGTATCTAAAGCACTCAGAAATGATGCGTCAGGCTACAAAGAATCATGAGAATACCTCAACACTTGGCAGAAAAAACTTTAATATTTATCGTATAATTTTTTCTTCTTTCCTGGTTGTACCTCCTAAGCAGTTTCAAGCTTGCTTTTCTTTAGAAAATATCAAATAAACAAGAAGTCAAAACTTCCTGAAAGAGGCATCAAATAACATGAATATAGGGGCAAGAGCATCAAAAAATATAAAATCCTGAAATAATACAAAGCTTGCACTAAGATATGGAGAGTTGATGACTACAGTGAAAGCATAGAGAATAAGCAAATAAAGGGACAGCCTGAATCTTAATTACGGATAAAAATGAGGGAGGCAAACCAAACAAAATCTGAAAGAAAAGTACAGAAAGGACAAATATGTAAGCAAAAAAGAAAAAAAATGCACAAAAAGCATATTATACAGAGGGAAAAAAGCAAAATTCAATTAAAAAAATAACCATTACCATAAAAAGAGTGCTTATGCATTCCTTCACTGGGGGATCTGCAAAACACTGGTTTTAAAATTGCTCTGTTTTCTCAGTTTAACAAAACTGTTACTTTTTAACCTAAAAACACAGTTTAAAAAGAAAGATTTCTTGTCTAAATCCTCCTTTAGGTTGAGATTTCACACAACAGTTGAGCCAGTTTGACAGCTTGCTGCTGATTGGGAAGGCAGCCTCACTCCCCTGCTTTGTTGCCAGCCATGTGGTCTTACTTCTTCCCTTGTGCTGAAACTGGCACTTGTCTGACACCCAGTAAAAAATATTCCACTCTAAATGGAAAAAAAAAAAAGAAAAAAGAAAAAAGAAAAAAGAATATTTTTTTTTCTTCTGAACATATTTTTGTTTGCAATTAAAAAAACCATCAAGATAAAGTAGGTGACACTGCTTTAACAGTCCTATGAAATCTCACTCAAAACAATCCTGAAACTGTGGAGAAGACAGACATCAGTGTTTTGTGCCTCTTCTGCTCATTGTACTATTACCCATTTAATTTCCTTGCATGCAAATATTAAATGCAGTGCTTTTCTCCCCATAAATTAATGAAAATTTTGCAAAAAGGCAGGTTACAGTCCCCTATGCAAACTGCTAACAAAAGGAGAATATGAGAACTAAAGCTGAGTTTCCCCCTTGACTTTTACACTTCAGACTGACACAATACTGAGCACAGATCAAGACAGGCTACCAGGCTTAAGCTAAAATAGAAAAAAATACAAATATTTCTGCCTTCATTTACACTCTTGCAACCTGGTTAACATTAACTGCTTCATCTTCCTCTCACAGTAGAATTTGAGTTTGTGTACACAGATTAGTTAGAGCTTCCTTGTTTTCATGACATTACTACTATTACTTAAATGAAGGATATGTTTTTGTTCTCCTATTTCTGGAAGATTTCTGTTCTTATAACGGGATGGGGAAAAAATCATGTGCTAAAATCTAGACAACAAAAGGATGTCCAGTACTTTGGTTTAGCCAAAGCTTTTTCTTTCGGCAACATAATTGCCATAGACACTCACACCCACAAAAAAAGCACAGAAAAAAGAAAAAGAAAAAAGTACTGCCGAAATCAAAATTTAGTTCCAATATTTAGCCCTAACTCTTATGCATAAGAGTAGTCTCATTACTATCTGTGGTACAAACAAGACATGGCAGGATTGAGGCTATTAAAATCAGAAATTATTCAAAAGTTAACATGTGTTTTTTATTTAGAGAAACAGAACAAAAGGGGCTCTATTTGAAACAGATCATTTAAATAAAACCAGCATACTACTTATGCAGATAGTATACTTATGTAGATACACACGTGTGCACACATGCGCACCCAGCCGGAGCTCCCGGTGTTTTCTGGCTCCTGGTATTACACATAGAAACCTAGTGCTTCCAAAAATCCTGGTGCCAGGATTTTATGGGTATTCAAGCACCCCAGTATAAATCTGAGAGTCACTGGGCACAAAACGAGCCCCTGCTGAAATGCAGCAAGATCCTCAGCTACCTCTCTGGGAATTTGTCTGTGTTTCATCAAACCCAGCATATTCCTGAGAAATACCTGAGGGTTCTGATGAAGTGACATTTCCCTGATCATTTCCCTTATTGTTCCTTTTTAAGAGACAGCTGAAATTATTTAGATTGCTTGTTAAAAGAAACAAACACAGGAAATGAAACTGGGTGAAAATAATTTCTTAATTGTGAGGGTGCACTAAGGTGGAGTAATCTTTACCAAAGATAACTGAAAATGTAAACACGCTGATTTCAATCAAGAGCACTTTTCATAAGAATATTTCACTCACTAGTTGCTGCTGATGGCTCCCTCTTCCTTTTAGAGGTGTGTTACCCAATCTGGAATATACACAAGAGTTCAAGTGTTGCATAATTACACAAAACAGGGCCTATACAAGAATATCCTGTTTTGCTTCCTGTACACTCACTAGGGTGGCTCAGCTGAATCCTTGACAACATCTAGCTCCATGAAGAAAACATCAAGACTCCTTGCTGATAGCAGTTTTTTACCTAGAGCTTCTCAGCAGTTGGGCTGTTCAGCCCCAAAGCGTAAGCAGACAATCACCCTATTGTTTATTTTCTAGTCAGAAGGAGCATTACTGCTTTTCTCCACTGTCCATGGCCTGTGTAATCCTAGCAGTCATGTTCGCTCAGCAGTAAGTCTAAATATGAGCTTCCCAAAGGAGTTTCAAATCCATGACACAGATTAGGATCACTGTGGTTTGATGCTATCTGTGGCAGATTCCACAGTAATTAACATTTTAAACCATGGTCAGTACTGAAATTATTTGATGAGGTCTCACTCTATACGTCAAATCGTGAGAAATTAACAAATTTAAGGGGTATTATTATTATAAAATGAATAGACTATGGAGGACAACGTACCTTTCAAAAACCCTGTCAGCATTGCTTCATCTCATTACATATTACTATATCTTAAAAAAGGAGCTATTCAATTGTGTGATGGTGAATCATGAAACTTCACAAACATTCAAGGAACACACATGCCACTACAAATTAACCATCAGCACTGCATGGTATTCATCCTTTCTGTCAGACACTGTGGGAAGCACGCCTTATTAGCATGGAAGCACGGAGCAATAGCATCTCAGTGTACTTAACATTCGCTTACCTTGGAAAAAAAGAGCACACAATTGCAGTCTTAAACAAAAAATCCAATCCCCAAAATGCTGCAGCTCTATTCCTTCCTGCATTTAATCCTAGGATTTAAAAATTACAAAATTAAATCCTAAAGCCTTTTCTTTCCCTCTTCCAGTTCACTGTTTTTTACAATGAAATGTAGTTTTTTGCATTTTTAATCAGGCTTAATCATAAGGCAGGCATCACAATTGTGGCTATTTCAGGGTTCCCCCTCACACACTTTTTTGGTTTTGAATTTCAATAGTACCCACGACTGGGGGTCTTCCTGGATCCCAGATGTCGAATTATATGGTCTGCCCTATTCTACTTATAATGGCAGTCCAGTTCCCCGTTAAGTTTCACAGGAATCTGAATAGCTATTCTGAAATCTCCCGTTTCTTCCTGAACTGCATTATAACTGAACTTAATTTTGCATCATGATTATTAATAGTCCTTCTTGACTTAACAATTTCTTATAAATATCTGTTCTTTTCCTCTTTTATCTCTTGGTAATGTGAACCACCCTTTGCAAATCCTTAAAAGTAAAAAATTCTACATTCAGTATCAGTGTTCCTGTTTGAGGTCCTGTGCGGTCTATAAAAACTCGAGAAAGAGGCCCACTTCCCATACCTATCCTACTTACATGCTGTTTTATTTAAGAATCAAGAGTACATTTTACAACCACTTTGCCATGTTAAAAAAGGAGAAACATAAAAGTGACTTTCAGGGGGAGGGTAGACTTACGTTTTGTTTCACTAGCTTTTTTTGGAGTAAACTTGTAAAATACAAAGATGTAAATGCCAAACAATTTTGTAAAAGCTAATGTAGCAATAAAACAGAGCCTCCCATTGACTTAATAACAGAACTGGTATTTTAAACCTGTACTGTTTAATGTATGTTTTATACAAACATGTATTTGAAATTTTATTTTTTCCTAAGTGTAACCCAACACTATGGAATCACACACATCTCAGAAATTACTCCTATCCACTTTTAGTTCAAATAGTAATAGAGGCTTGCTGGCAGATAAGGTTAACATTGTGTAAGGTATTTGACTAGCAGAGCAGTTCAGATACGTAACACAGTGCATCACAAAGGCAAGTCACGGCCTTTGGCACTTCTGCTCATACTATTATTAATTATGCATTTCCTCATCTTATTAGTGTTTGAATGAGTGTAAAAAACAAACAATGCTACCCTAAAGGCTATTGCAGTCATACTACAGCCTGACATCTTTCTGGGATTAATAACAGAGAAACCAGCCCTACAAGTGAACTTTGGCTTTTACGTCCCAGAGACAATTTTGGTTTTGGACAGATTACATAGACAACTGCTATCTGGCTTTGGAAAGGATCATTTCTTCAGAGATACTGAGGATCCTGTTGAGCTACATGGCAGCAGTTACAACCTCCCTTGCTCTTACAAATAAAAAAAAAAACCAATCTGTTAAAACTCCTATCAGCAAACCATTAAATTACTGAATAATCTCAGATTACCTGCAGACTCAGGAATATCTCTTTGCATTCATAATTTGCTTTTAAATCATAAAGACCTAAATCCCCTTTACTTACAATAGCTGAATTACTGTAATTTTAGATAAGTTAGGAGCTGAAGTTCCTCTGAAATTATCTGAATTTGCCTGTAAAGTTATAGACTTGTAAAATTATCTGAACTTGTACAAAAATCTCAGATCCTCACTTTAGATATCTTCATAAGTGACACATCTGTAAGCAATTCTTTATTAGTGTTATTGAAGGATAACTAAACTCCCATTGTCCATGCTCTACCAGTTTACAGCAACATCTGCTGGATAACCTAGAGCTGTAATAACAGAGATCTTGACGTACTGAAGTGACAGAACTATATGAGACAAGGCTATGGGAAGGCAAGGGTTAGATATGAGGATAAGAAAAGGCTTTCACATCAAAGATTTTTCTTTGCAATGACACCTTCCCTTTGCTACTGCCTCTGCCATTGATTTCATGACTTGTCCAGGTTGCCAGTTCATCTAGTAGGCTCCTCAGCTTATAAGAGGTTGTATCAGCAACAAAGTCAGATGGCAGTTTTGTATGCCTTGGGGGAGAAAGTATATCCAAACACTAGAGAAAACGATAGGAAAATTGAATGATTTTACTCTATTCCACAGACATTTAATGTTTTAGCTATCATTAAATTTAGAGTGTACCTTAGAGTGTTAATACCTCAATTCTGATGCCCAACAGTTCCTCTCTTTTAAGGAGAAAGAACATTTTAAACCCCCACATTCACATTAGTAAGTAAATTACAAGAATATATGCTATGATAGTCTTGTTGACACAGAGTAGTTGAGTCAGTTTTATGTATTTTTTTTGTATTATAGCAGGGCAAAGTCTCTGGGAGAAACACTACTAAATATTTACCACGGATGGAACCTTCTTGCAGAGGAATCTTTAATTCTTTTTCAGCTGTACCCTCCTTTACTGTTTACTTTAAAACAGATCAGAGTCTAAGCTACATACCATGACGTCTATTAAAAAAATCATTATGATGCAATTAAAAAAAATGTTAAAGGTGGAATTTCCCTCCTCCCTCCCCTCCGTGCCCACCCCCCACCCCCCCCCTCCCCCCACCTGTTGTACACTTCCTCTGTGCCTTTCATGATTATCTGCACCAGCTCTGGACAGGAGATACAGCTGTCATGACACACTCAACAGATGGCAGTGGCTAGGTGATGCTTCATCCATTTTTGGATGCTCTACTGACATTTGTGCTCATGCCTTCTATAAATGCTGTCATGCCCCCAACTTCTTTTAGCCAACACAAGCCTACAACGTGCAATGAGGGTATTCATCTTTCCAAAGGAATAGAGATAAATTGAACTGCCCTTATGAAAAGTAATATAAAATACTTAAATTTAGTGTCCTTTAAAACTTTTAACCATTATAGATAGATATGGCTAGAAAATAGATAGACTGATAAATTCGTAGATGGATCTCTTTTCTTACTGCTTTTCATCTTTAAGCTATTTTATTCTTATAAGGCTCCTCACAGATTGATTTAGCTTACAAAGAACAGCAATTTCGCTCCAGATTTAGGAAACTGCTAGGAACTAGAGTGCTTTGAAAAGAAATTGATTAGCACAACTTCTTTAAAAAGAAAGGAAAACAGCTAAAAGATACACAGTATCTTTGAGCTTTTCAGGTACTAAAGGCTGCTTAGTGTTTTATCTTAAATTAAGTTTTTAAAGCTTACTCCTATTGCATTTTTGACAGATTCAGACTGGAAGAAGCACCAGGTAGTGGAATACACGAAGCAAGAATGCCTTTGTTTGCTCGGACTTTTGTTTATTTGAAAAGCAACTCTGTAATAGTACCATCTAATAAAATTGTTTCACATGGAGAGACGATCCCTGTGTGTCCTACATAGGGGACTCCTATTTTTTGTGCTTCCCAAGGTTCAAACCCAGTCACTACGGTCCCTGATAGAAACACAAACAGAGATAAGAGATGGAGAGAGGAGGATAAATTCACGTACTTAATCATAGGGATTAAGAAAGGCTTCTTGGGAATGGCGGGTACTGGTATTTTGTCCTGACCTAGGAGTAGTGGCTACATTTTTCTCATACTGTATCCAGCACAACTCATTCTAAAAACAGGATGTTCAGAGACTACCACTGCAAACATAGCTGATGTGTTTAATTGGCGCACTTGATGATGCCCTTCACTATGAGATCTAGTTTTTAAATGCTGTTGAGAATGTTACAATTTACAAGTTAATTTATACCCTAATAGTGTTGAAAGAAAACCTAAGGGCTACATCACTTTGTCAACAGTCCTTGCTGAACAGCCAAGAGATACTTAACCAAGTACTTAGGTAAGCAAGACACACCTTCATGTGTGATGAAAGGAAAACCAAAGTGTCATGGGTTCAGCAGCAGCAGTCATTTTTCTTTAAGCAGTAGCTGGTGTAGCACTGTGTTATGGATTTTCAGCT
>JASSUY010015606.1:0-17748 GCA_032466535.1 Forpus xanthops | reverse complement strand
ATGAGGTCTCCACGCAGCCTTCTCCAGGCTGAACAGCCCCAACTCTCTCATCCTATCTTCATACGGGAGGTGCTCCAATCCCCTGATCATCCTCGTGGCCCTCCACTGGACTTGTTCCAACAGTTCCATGTCCTTTTTATGTAAGTCAGTTCTGAATGTGTTCTCCATTGCTTGTTCTACCCAATATTATTATTGTTCTAGCACAGTGGAGAAGTGGAGTCAATTAACATCCCTTTTCCACTATTTTCCAGTTTTCAGTTCTTCCCTTTTCTCCTGAGAATACTAAACTTAAATTGCAATATTTGATTCAAAGATATAAAACTTTGTAAGAGACTTGGGAAGAGTTTGGTTAAATCTAAAGTTTATGCTGAATTAGTGGAATATCTTTTTGTGAGAGACTCTCAAAGAAGACTATTTTTCTTCCAAGTGTTTTCCTCTAAAAGCTAAACAGGATAACCACATACAACTCCTTGCCAAGCTTTATCAATGTTATATTTCCAGAATCAGGTTATGCTAAACTAGGTCACTCTCCCTGTATTTTGTAAGCCTCTCCCTGTCCTGTTTTTTCTTTAAACTTCATCCTTCAAAAACAAATACAAAAGAACAACTTAAGGCCAGAAGTTTATGCAGTGTTTGCAGGAATCCCTAGGATGCTTGGGTGATTGTTTTATTTCAAAGAGATAATACAAAATAAATATTCCACTTCACACCACTTAGGAAGTGGCATCTAGAAACTGGGCTTATGAACAGATACCATCCTGTACCACCCCTGTTTCTTCCAATGGCAGCTTCCAAAACTCAGTACTATAATTAAGAAGACGCTTTTTGAATGCTTTTCCAGTGTGAATAGCAGCGTTAACTGGAAAGTTGTGACGCAAAAGGCGCTTCTAGTTGCCAGAGTTTGTAAACAAAGACTGCAGAAGTAAGCATACCTTCTTCCTGCTGTTTCTTGGCATTTTAAGGATATTACACAGCCAAATCTTCCAAGCAAGATGAGCTAAAGAACAGCTTAAGCTTTGTTTTAGCTGCCCTTGCCCAAAACTTCAATACCTACTCAGGTGATACCCAGCTCTTGGAGCACCTCAAGTCTGGAGACAGTTACAGGTTAGAGAGCAGAATTCCACAGATCCCAGAAGGTACAGTTTGTTTGTTTGCTTTTCCTTACACAAAGCAGCCAGCGCTGAAAAATCCACACATGGAATTAGGATCATTCACATTTCTAGCCAAGCTGATCCATGAAGTTCCTTCCAATGGAACAGAAGCATGCTCTTACCATAAGTATTTCTAAATTTTCATTATGGAGGACTCCAAGTTCTGAATCCTGAATGTCTTCTCAGCATTCATCCAACACTTCTGTCCAGAGTTCTGTAAACTTTGCCTGCTTTGGTGGCTGCTTAGCTTACAGCAATTTTAGTATCTTCTAAGTTTTGTTAGCAAAGATCAAGTATATTTAAATCATATTTTTAAAGGATTTTCAAACGACATGCTTCCCAACTTCATAGCTAGACAGGCCTAGTAGATTTATCTGTAAAAAGGTAGTTGAAAGGGGAATGAATAGCAACACTTGCCTCCATTACAGCAGTCGCCAAAACCATGTCAGGACTGAGGACTAGTTATAACCTCAGCAGAAGGGTATGTTTGTACCTTTGACAGCAACTCAGAGAACAGAACTCAGTATCTCATATACAGGGAGTGAAAAAGCCAAAACTATTGGGTAAGAGTAGGGTAATAAAAGCTAGAGGGATAGAAACAGTTTTGCTTTTAAGGGCCTAACCATCTATTTCCAGAAGACAAATCAAGAATGCAAATCCTATCTGGAAAATATTACTTTCGACCTGGATTACCTATGGTAAACTAAGACATAAGTATGCTTCTGTCATATGATGAGTATGTGTCAGCGGTGAGAGCATCTAAGCACTAAGTCACCTGATTTAACACACATACCAACTGCTATCCTGTAAGGGTGCTATTTATTACTGTGATAGCATAAGATCCTTCAGAAGGTGGGGGAGATGAGAGGACATGCCACAGGCAGAAAGGCTATCAGCCTGACAGAATAACTAATCCAGTCCACAATTTTTCCCCTTTCTTTCCTGTGAACCTTCAAACAAGAAGCAGGCTAGAAGGATCTGGCAGACAAGGCAGTCTATAGTGCATAGGCCTGACCTGTCTGTGACAGAGCAACTTATCTCTTAGCATGCTTAAATTCTTCTTCAGACACCTTCTCATTTGCTAATGTATTAGCTGTGTTGATTAAACAGCTGTAACAGAGACACTGCTGCACTCCACAACCCTGCTACACAGACACCCACGTGTGGGCAGGCAAAAAGGAGTAATTCCTCATTGTGCCCTTAAGTCTAGTTCAGTTTTCACTAACATCAGAGCATTTCCTGAACATTTCAATACTCTTGTGTTACATTACATTTTTGCCAGATATATCAGCTTCAAACATTATCTAAGTGTAGTTTTTCTGCTTCTGCTATAAGTTCTTAGGTCCTGTTCCTAAGAACTATTCCTCCGTCCTGAGCAGCATTCACAAAATTTCCCCCCCAAATATATATTAAAAAATTCACAGACTATGCTATTATTCTTTCCTCAAGAAAGGAAAAAAAAAAAAAAATAATTAGTAGCCCACCATACATCCTTGTAAAGCTTTACTAGAGACTTAGAACCATAGAAAACCAGATCGGAAGGGACATCACAGGTCTTCTGGTCCAAAATTCCTTTGCAAAAAACAGAGTTTAGACAGATGACCCAGCACCCTTTCCAGATGAATCTTGAAAGTGTCCAACATTGGGACTTCATAAAGCCAAATTTTTCACCCAGATTTAAAAAAACAACAATTTTCCTTAATGTACATGTGATTTAGTAACACTCTTAAGTGATACAGTTTTTATTTCTGTAAAACATTTCGCCTCAGAAAATCCCCAAACAGATTGCAAGCACATTACTAAATACATATACCATGTTTTTATAAAGAATTATGCCTTATTAGGGGTTTTGTCTTAAGCTTCTAATCACATTACAATCATAATCTTGTCCACTACTTCATTTTTGATCCCTTGGTTTTCTACAATTAGATATTAAATGCAACTTGTTGTAAGTTGTCATAACTAGAATTACTTACAAGTAACATACACTTCCATTTTCTAGGAGAAAAAAATAGTCTTAAAATCAGCTTAAAGTCTTCATACAATCACTGCCCAGAGAGTCTATTTTCTTAAAATTTATGTGTGCTAAGGTTTCTTCCAAACTAAATTACCCTATGTGCCAAGTTTCTGCAAAGCTTCTAATAAAAAGAGATATTTTTTTTGATATTATAGCATTACTCAAGAAAAGTAAAGACAGATAAAATGGTGCTTAACATCTTAACATTTGGATTTACCTTCCTTCCTCCCAGTAAATTCACTTTCCCAAGTATTAACTACTGTAAGTTTCTGATACCTCTCAAGGAAGAAATTCCTTTACAGCAAGATTTCTTGGAAGTAAAAGGGGAAGTAGTGGTATTAGTGTTTTTTGGCAATGTCACCTCTTAAGATTAACTGTTTAGATCTTCACTGTAGAATAAAATGTGGTCTATGATAACAATCTGACATCTCAGCTTCAAAATAGGATCTCACTTCTGTTGTTGTCTCCCCCAAATATTATTATCAACTTACGAACTCAGTAAGAAATCTACGGACACTGGAAGAGAAGGCTACCACAATTACAACTGACTATGGGAAAATAAAAATATTTGTCCTTAATTACACTTATGCAAAGTATTTACAGGCTGAACAGAAGTCATAATTGCCTGTTTCTTATCAGATTGTTTCTAAGGAAGAAGCTAGAAATAATTGTTTGGCAACCACTTATTTTGTAATGAGGTCAGCATGTGCATTTCATTTGTTTTTCTTGCTGTAATACTTAGCAACACACCTACCTTCAACTAGAGGACAAAGACTATTATTGCACAGTATTAGCAAGAAGCTTATGAAAATGCAGAACAGAGGTTGCTTAACAACATAATGCAATGGACAAAGGCAGCCGACAACACTGAAAGCTAAAAGATTTTTAGATAATGTTAAGTATTTGATAATACAAAAGAAATATTCTGCAAATAGATGTAAGTTACTTGGCATAGATGTATTTAGAATTATTTCTATTTAATCTACCATTTCTTACATACTACCTACAGTAGACAATAACAAGTATTGTTTCACTGCACTTAAGACCATAGTACTTTGGGAAAACTTCTTTTTGGGAAAACTTTTTTTTTTTTTGTAAGCCTGCCTCAGTTTCACATATACAAATTCTTGTTACTAAGCACTTGGAGTGGTGTCCTTCCTCATTGCTGGATGGACAATAACTTGCTCACCATGTGTATTCTGACTGAGGAATGTCATTTGTGCAGAGGAAACTGAATCCAACAAATTTCATCTCTAGTTGCCAAAGTGTTACCTTGGAGATACTGCATTGTGATAAATGCATTATTGGTCAGTAGTGACTGGATAAAAGCAATACTGTCAGGAAGGCTTTCAGATGTAATATGAATGGGAAAATGGAGGAAACCAAAACGAACTCCAAAGACTTTTCTTTCCTTGAACATCATGTGTCAACCTCAGTATGATGATAATAGGAACTCCTTTCTATTTGTGATTGGATAGCAGTGATAGCTCTTCCTTTATTTAGGGTCCTTTCATCTTTTTAGATCAAGTGTTTTATAGGCTTTAGATGAAGATTACTCCCTCACATCCACCTACCACTGACACGCAGTCAGCCTCTGGGATGCCAGTGAAGAGTGCCAGAAGCACCACATAGCGGGTTCCAGAAGGCGAAGTAAAAAAGAATGAATCCAGCTGAACCTACAGGGGAACAGCAAAAAGGACAACATAATGACCAAAAATGGAACTTGGCCAAGATAACAGGCTTAACAATCATGCAACGAGCTGAGCAACTGTTACAGTTTAGTTTTGTGTCTCATCAGCCACAGTAAACTCAGCCAAAGCACCACTGCTGAGCCCTGCGCTGATGAGTTGATTTAGTACTCCTCTTGCTTCTCGAAGTGGCAAGAGGCGTCACCTATTAATTTGCCAACAGCTTCGACTGTAACACCCAAGTCTCTATTGTTCTCCTTTCCAAGCCACGCAAAATCCAGTTTACTTAATAGAGTATGACAAAGTCACAAGGCAGTACGGCTAAAGAGACAGGCATTTGAGAGGATAATGATCTGTCAGCAGGGCTGTGGCAAAAGGAATTTACATGAAGATTAATCAGTGTTTACAGCTCTTCTCATTTATGAGAACAAAGCACTGTTCCTACCTGCCACCAATTCTATGGTTTTCAAGAAAGAAAAAAGAGAAAAATAAAGAAAAGGAACATCACTTTTTACCTGAGGGATGGAAATATTGTTCTGTATACTCTGCAAGCCCCAGTTTTAGTAGGTATAAAGCTACAGATATTCTTTAGTGGGGGACCAAAGTGTAGTAGACAGTGGATGCATCATGTACACATTGCTTGAAAGTACTTGCATATTATGGTAAAGTTACCAAAGTAAAATAATACAAACCCCCAGAAAAACACACACCATCAAGCTGCCTCCATGAGCTACCATAGCTGTCACGATTCATGGTGATATGAGAATTAAATAATCTTTTCTTTCAGAGTTTCTGTAATTCAAACAAGTAAGTGTATCTTTTTAAGATTCAGCACACAATTAGAGGTGATATGACAGAACACACAGTAAGATCTGTACAAAGTAGGATTTGAGGAATTTCCTAATAACCTGAAATCTGGAACATGAGTTAAAAAAAAAATCAACTTATTGATTTCTACATCATATTTACAAGACCTAGTGTTGTGAAATATGAATTATAGCTTCCTATGCCAGTATAAGCCCTGAGCCCCAATGGGATCCATCCTAATGAGAACAAGTGGGTCAACACTGCTGGCTTCATTTAGTCATTCCCAATAAGGATGATAGGTTTATATTCTGTGTCTGCCTAATGGGAGTAGCTCTCACGTATACCTGTCTCAGTCTTTCCTGGCCACAGCACCCCATGTAGGTGGCAGTGCAGACATTAAAGCTGTTTTCTTGCTGCTGTCATCCTTCCCTCCTCCTAGCACCTGGGAGGCTCTGCCTCAGGGGCCCTGCACCACATACCAACCTTAGGGTGGAGCAAATTCAGAGTAACTCAATCACAGATAATAAAGTTACTCTAGATATGCCCAACTTTCATTAAGAGAGGAATCTCTCTTAGGACAAGCCAGCATGAAATGGGACTGATCTGGCATGGGCTTAATAGGCAGATTTACGAGTTGGCAATTTCAGTTTTCTTTTCTGTCTCTTGGGGTTTGCAGTGCCTGATTAGGAAGGTGTTTTCCCTGCGCCCCGGGGGAATGCCTGCAAGCCTCACCCGGCTGCTTCTCAAAGGAGCAGCCCCTTTACCGCCCTTCCCTGTGATAAACTCCTCCGCGAACATGAAGTCAGGGCAAAACAATGACAAGTGACAGTGACTGAACTGTATAAACATGTTGACAACTGATTAAGCAAAAATAAAACAAGATTCAAATAGCTCTTCTGCATAATTCCCGATTTGCATAACCAAAAGGGTGGCAAGGCTCCAGCCACTGTTCATTTCCTGCAGCAGCCAGAATAATTCAGTTTGGAGTGCTCCTTTGCCAACGAGAATTTCAAAACTGTGGGGCACAAGGCAACCTCAGCAGCCGCTCAGGCTTGCAGACAGCCGCAGAGGCAGCAAAGCCTCCCATCACGGTCACAGAGGGGCAGGGAAGTTTTGTTGAAGGTGCTCCCCCGCAGACTCACAGGAGCACAAGCAGGCTAAAGGCCACAACAACAGGCAGCAGAGACACCACATTTTACAGACCCGAACAGGAGACAAACGGCAGTGCACAAACCGCGGTAGGCACTTCATCTATGAAATTACCTCAGCTAAAGGAAGAAGGCATCTCAAGGTGTAATAAAGCAAAACCAGATGTCTCTTCCTAGACAGAACTCAGTGAACCACTAACCTTGAGCAGAAAGGTTATTGAGATTATCTAATACTTTGCTATAGTCTCTAAAGCAGCTCTAAATGTTGGGCAATAATTGCTAGCTGTATTCTAAGGAAGAACAAACAAAACTGAAGAGTAATCAGTTTGCCTCCACCACATACTGGTCTGTGCTTCTCTGTAATCTTTAGCATGCTCTGTACTCTTTAGTGAAATCTTATGTGTGAGTGCACAGCTGTCCATAGGGAGTTTTATGTTAGTAAGGGTTTGGATCTTCTAGGGGTTTGTTTGTTTGATGTGGTGATTTTTAGGTTGGTTGGTGTTGGGTTTTTTTTTTGTTTTGCTTTTTTTAACATCACAATTTCTAATATGGAAATTAGTGCTCCTTTAACAATAAACCAGTGCCAGCAAGGCAAATGCTGTGGCATTGCTACAGCTGGAATAAACTCTCCTATGAAGCCAGGAGTGTCACAGGCTGCTTATAAAACCATAAGGTTGCATTTACGAGAGGTTAGTCTCATGCTTACTTGAAAGCAGACTCTTAATTCTACAAATAGGTCCAAATAAGTTCACATGAAATATGACCATTTTTCAGGGGGTGCAAATGCATACACTCTTTGGCCAAGCCTTCTTTGGAGCTTCTTGAAACTGTTCAGTAAACTCTGTTTAATAAAAAACTATTATTAGATTTGTGACCCCATTTCCTATAGGGCAGTCTTGCTCTCCCATGCTAACACAATACAACATTTCAGCTCCACAAAATAAGTGTAGAACAGGCCAGTTCCTCCTGTTTATGCCATGGCCACTACAGTAGAAGAGTCAAGTATGTTGACTGTATCCTGTTTCCATTAATCCAGCTTTCATGGACAGTAAAGGATTTTTAAATATTATTTTGTGCTCAGAGAGGACCTCACTTTTCTGCAGACTTTCAAAACCTCTTATATGTGTCAAAAAGGGGAGCTAGGTTGAGTTTTCTTCTTCAGCCAGAAGCAATCTGTAGTAGTATTCTTCTCCTTTTAGCTTTCTGAGACCTGAGATGACATGGTCTTGAAAAGAGTTTGCTCCCTCCCCATGCCTATTTCACCGAAGCCAGAGACTGCAATGAAATTATATAGCATTGGACTATTCTACTCTGAATTTTCATGGGCTGCTTTGCTTTCAGGTGTCTGATTGTTTAGGATATCTACTAAAATTCAGGATCAGATCAGTTACATTCAAATTGTTCAGGTTTGTTGACCTTTTCTGTAGTGGTTTATGTTTTCCTTTCCCTGCATACACCCTCCTCTAACTTTTGCACCCCAGCCTACAGTGCTTAACTATTGTCACAAAGGGCTGTCCATCCCCACTCTTTGTGCAATGAGCTCCACTAAAACAACCCCAGATTTGTATTATTGAACACTTTCCCCTCCTCTTTTCCCTCAAAACTCTTAGCACAGTTTACACTGCAACTTCCTTGACTAGCTGGTTACCTATACTGTCAGCATTATCCACGCAAAGCACCCATACCCTATTTTCCCTATTTTTCTTTGCTACTGAGGAAGGAATCCCTGGTGGTCTTTTGTTTGTTATGCCACCTCAGCTATCCTATGTGAAGAGCTTGGTCTTCCCTGGAAACAGGAAACACAGACATGCATATGCTTACTGTACATCTGCACAAACACTGTTCCTTCATCAAGGTTAGCATGGGTTCCGCCACATGCAAGGAGTGGTACTAATAGCATGTGGATACAGCATTTGGCTGCCGATTGTGGGCCCATTTTATGTTTCCCCTTAAGACATCCTATTCATTGGCTTGGTCTCCTACTCCTTGCTGCTGCTACAATTTCTTAAAATAATGTCTTCTGGGATTGCAAATTCCACTGTCTCACCAATGTCTGCCCCTGTGTGTCCCTGTCCACCCCCAAGTCCAATCCAACAACTTTCAAGAGGAAAGGGAGTGGGAAGAAGAAATGGAGAAGAGAGACAACAGCTGATGAAGTTCCTTAGGAGTTCCTGCACACTCATATTGAAAGCTTCCAAGTCCCCAGAGGATACCTTTGCCCTATTTCTATGGTTTGGTGTAAATTCTTAATCTGTCTTGAGAAAATGAAAGTCAGAGCCTTTGAAATAATTCAAACAAACAAACCTATGAAACAATGATAATGGTCACTTATGAAGGGGTATTGAAGACGTTTCTATGAAAGCCATGAAATATACTCAAGATTTCCTGTAAAATCAGCGTGGATGACCAGCATTTCTGATGGGAGAGAAAGACAAGATGATGATCTAAAAGAACTGAAGAAAATAATTTAAAATCAAGTATGAAGATCAAATTCCAAGTGCTTTTATCAGTGGTCTGTCAGTTTTTGAAGGACAGCCACCAACAATGATAGAAGAGCCTGTGATAAGAGATGAAAAAACCTCCATTTGCCTTATATTAGAATTGGATATATGTGTGTGTATTTTCGCATCAATTTAAGTACCTGAGTGTGCATTCACATATAAACCCCAATGCAATACAGTCCTGCATTTAATGCACCTATCTAATGACAAGTTTTTTTCCAGATTTTTCAAGTAAAAGCTTGTTGTCAGTGCCTATGCTGACACTTTGGTTTTTTTACATTTAATTAGCATAAAGTCTTTGGAGTTCTGCTTTCTTATATCTGTTATCTAAATGTGCAAAAGAAGCTGACAGCAGATCTCTAACAGCCAAATAAGTATGACCAATGCAAATGATTAGAAGATTTCCATGTTCTTTAAAAAAAAGAATTATTAGAGGAAGATTATTTAAATTTCTTTAAAGAAAAAACCTCTCAAGCCATGAAAATACATAGTTATTGTTGAGCAATGTGAATATCTGATTTGGACTGGAAATACAAATCTACTATTTATTTCTGAAAAAAATTATCAGAGGTGAGAAAGTAAAATAATTGAAACCTCTTGATTTGATAAGAAATATGTCTTCTATCATATAGACACCAACATCTCCTTACCCATCCACAAACACTTACTCCATTTTCAGATCTGACTTTGGTTGAAGATACATGATCCATAATATAATTTGTTGTGGCTTGACATATCACACAGATGAATACTTTGATCTGCATTTGCTAACCCTGGAACAAATTATTGGAAGTTACAGCTGACTTTGATATTCTGCCTTTGTATCTTTACCAAAGCCAGCACTGGCTTGAAGCTATTCATAGAATACCCCTGGATAATGTGATAGATCGTACATGAATTCAGCCTACAATCATTTTGGAGACAGTTATGACAAAAGAAGACTGTTCAGATTGTGGACTAGTAATATTTTTTTTTTTTTAATTAAAGAAAACTGGTATCCAGTGTTCATTTTCTTGCTGCTAAAATAGCCATGGAATAAATCACATGAAGCTGAAGTCTGAATGTATCTGTAGCAGTAGGCATTAACTGATCAGAAAGAAAAATCTGAATCCAAATACACTCTATTGAGAATTTAACTAATAGGACTAAAGTAGTAAAAGGCAACTACAATTTTGTTGATAACTTAAGCAATACAATATCATTATTAATAAAATGACTCAGTACTTAGTCTAGATAGAAACTGAAGATACAGATGCCAATATACTACCCCTTCCATCTGTTAAGACAAGTACAAAAGCTTTGGGCCATCTTTAAGGAGATGGATCTTTTAGGAGATACAACCTAGTGAGAAAGAAGGGAAGACAGACATGCCTTACAAAAAGTTGAGTATATTTTCCTAGTGCAGAGTTCTGATAGCCCCCTTAAGCTTACAGCAACTCTTGAGGATCTTAAAAGGAAGCTTCCCACACCTCTGTGGCCCACACACCATTACAAACACCCCCTGTATCATTAGTCCCAGACTAAGATAAAGGACAGTAAATCATTTGTCCCACTCCAACATTGCTTTACTCTGGGAATACTAGACAGGGTTTTGTCCACAGAAGAGCACTTTCAAAAGACAGGAAGAATTAAAATAGCCAGATCACAAAAGAGACTACCTCCTTGTAAAGAAGGGTTTAATATATAAGCAGTATTTCAACTGTTTGAGTTCAGATATCTGAACATTAATCATATGAAAAATTAAATTTAACCAAATAACACGATGAAACCCCAAAACTATGAATCCTTTCATATGTAGGGCAAACAAGATAAATCTGAAAAATACAATTTGGTAAGACCATACCCTCCTGATCCATTCAGAACAAATACATTCGCAACAGATACTGCAAGGGATAGAAAATACATGGCCTTTTTCTTCCAGATGCCTCAGAGAAGAAAATAATGAGGCACAGGAAGACAGATTTATGCTGTTTCATGAAAACAAAGTTCTCTTTCTGCCTCTCTTAAATTTGCCTCACTTCTAAGAATGAGGAAAAAAAAGTCACTGAATTGTTGACAAAAGGCTTGTCACCACATACACAACATTAATCAGTGAACTGGGCACAGGATTGGATTTCAAGGAACCTACTTTTACTCTGGCTATGTGATAGTTCTTTCACCTCTCCATGCCTCAGTTTCCTTGAATATAAAGTAGGGTTATGTCTTTGAAAGCCATTTCATTTCCAGGTAAGTGGAGAAAAGTCAGCAAATTTTGACCTCCTATTGTAACTCTTCAGAGAGGGGGGAGGGAAAAAATAAAAGGACAGTTAGGCATTTACTTGCACCTTTAACTCCCCCATAAAAATACAGAAGCCTTTTTCAATGTATGTGTGTTAATACAGTCCCTTGTTGCTGTTAGTACTTTTTAATGTTAAGAACCTGTTGTGTAACTCATGTTTCCTCTGGGTGTGTTCCCGTATTCTTCTCCTCTTTGGGAGGCAGGCTCTTGTTGCTGCTCAGATATGTATCCCACATCTTGTAATCATTAATGTACTCGGGGGAAAAGGAGGGGGCAAGAGGACGTTGTTTCAAAGTATGTTTCTGCCCAATTCATTTTGGCTTAATTTGCAGACCAAAGCAGAGGTCTATTCAAGCACGTCCTTCCTCAATCATTTATCATGCTCCCCCTTCCCCACTACTGAGCTACTAAGCAGTAATGCAGCTTGGCTAGATTAGTAAGTAGTTTCTTTGCTCATTTTGTTTAGATTTGGAAACTTATTTATTGTTACAAGTGTCAGTGAATCGACAACACGAAGGTAACTGTAGAATTATTAAGTTGTTGCGCTGCATGGCAACTAAACGCACAGAAAGGGAGAGTATGCCATAACTATCTTTAAAGAACAGGCAAGAACTTAACTCAAAGTAATCTAACTTCCCAGTATGGGGGAGAAGTAATAAAAGAAAAACAAAAAAGAAAAACACACAACAAATTGCCTTTCCTAGGATGATGGGATAGAAACAGTGCCAGCCAGTCCAGCCCTGGTAAGGATAATGGATAAAGTAGCTGTTTTCCCACACCCCCCAGACCACTTTCTTTTAGTGACAAGTCTGGTTTTCAAGGGCTCTGAGACAGACAAAATAGCAGCAAGGCCTTGGCTAATTTTGCTGCTTCTGGCAATCTTCTGCCCTAAGCAACCATCTACTTTGACTTCATGGCTCTGGCTCTAGGAATAACTACACCGGGAAGGGCTAGGAATGTGGCTGGTTAAGATTTTCAAGGTTGATGCTCAAATACATGATGGGAAAGCTTCAGAGAAGTGCAGGACTACGAGAACTAGGGCAGTAAACCAGACAGACCTTTTGTTGCCTCATAGTGCAGAATTATGAGGGCAGCTCCTGTGCCAAATGTATAAATCTGTTCAAATCCTCTCCCCCCTTCACCTCACCCCTTGCTTTGCTTACTCTTGGTATCATGTATATCCTTCTAAATAGCTGCATCCATCTCATTAGGCAAAAAGACTGTTTAGCAATGAGCTTGAAAATATCAAACAAATTAAATTGTCAAGACAACTAACTCCCCCCTCCTTCCAAAACTAATGCACTGCAAAAGTCTACTGTAAAACTTCATGTTGAACTGGGCCTCTGTGCTCTTGTTTGCCAATAAATAGGCTTGTTTTTCTTTCCTTGTATGATGTGCTTACCCCAGTAACATGAAATATAATCAATAAATAAACCAGAGGGAAAAATTACAGTCCTTTAAATTAAAACAGAAAGATTTTACTGATTGCTTATACTGTGTGCACTGCATCATAGAAAACAGGCAACTACCGTCAGAACATGACTATTCTGAATATGTAGTTATTACAACTAATTTTATTTGCCTGTTCTATTTACTACCTGAGTGAATTTTAAAGTGACTGACAATCAATTCTGACATCTTACCCCAGCAGGTCTTTAGAAATTGTAACTGCATGCTTCCCACAAAATGTCTTGAATATTTCCCCGTAAGGAAGTCCTAATGTTTCTGATAAAAATTACTGCAATTATAAAGACAACAGGTTTACATTTCTCCAAATATGATCTGAACTCTTGATAATTTGAGGAATCTCCTTGTTTTTGTGTTCACTGCTTGTTCCAGATCCTCACTGTATACGGAAACGTGCCAGTGTTGAACTGTGCTTATTCGAAGCCCAGAGTGAAACAAAGAAATAGCTTTGTGGAACTGCATTACTACCAATTTTAGCTACTCCCAGTACAAAAAACACTAGCTGGCACAGTCTGGTGCTACTTACACAGCAGACATCTGCCCAACCCCCTTTTTCTTCCTGCTGTTAAGCTACACCTATCTGTATATCATCAAGTTTTTTTGGACTTGTAATAAGATTTGTGCCAGACTATGTTTCTTGGCCTTAACGGTTAGCTTCCTTTCCAGAATATACATGCTGCTTTACACATACTTTTATTACTGACATCATGAGAATACATCTTTACTATGTTTAAATCTGGGTGTTAACCTGATTTTGCTTCTTCCATATGTGGGAGATGTGAGACTAAGAAAGCAAATTAGGAAGCTGTTACCTGCTTGAACCATTTCCCCCTGCCCTTTCACAGGGTAAGTGATAATCGTCTGAAACAGCAGGCGACCTCAAGCCAGGATAGTTTTCCAGAAATCTGAGTTTCCATGTATTTGAATTGTGTCACTAATGCAATTGTATTGACTTTGCATTTTATTACATGATTAAAATACTACCAGGCACAAAAATAGTGCCCCTCCAACTTTGCTTGAGTCTCAGTTGGACATGTTAATAAGCAAGTTTTCAGAAGTAACCATTAACAGTTGTAGGTTCTTGCTGAGATCTGTCTCATCAGGGCTAAATAACAGGTATTTCCAAATGTCAAACAAGCAAGACATAGGGTGGTCCCTATTAATCAGAGCACATTTAAAACTATTACTGTTGCTCCCTATGAAGTTCTCGCACTATGAGATTGTCTAAAAAATGGTGGGAAATAAGCAGTATCTTGTATAAATCTACATTCTACTGAGCGAACCCAGATGAGAACTCAGACATTCAGACATGAGATCCTGGTGTTCTCAATGAGCCATAGTGGAAGGTTTATTTAGTTTATTTCCATTCAATATTCTCTCCACACAGACTATTTTTGAGGATCCCAATACATTTCCCTAGACTGGAAAGCTGGAATTGGATTTAGTTCTCGGAATGGGCCTTTTATATATCACATGCTCCAATCAGGAGAGTCAAACTTGTGTATTCCCAGACCACACGATTTATGGGATCAAGCCTAGATCAGGCAGTGGAAGACTAAACTCCTACTTTTTTGCAAGGGAAAACTACCATTCCAGACAATCAGAATTTATTAATAGGATATATTTTTTTTACCGTCCTTTGGAGAGCTACTCTCCAACATTAAGGGCATGGGCAGTTGGCTATTTATGAGTAACCAAAGCTATTTCTAAGGCCATGATTTGACAACATGAAATGCTCAGCAGCAAAAACGTCTTAAATTTACTGTCATCCCTTTATTAACCTTTCCCTTCCCCAGCTCTATGTTGTAAAAAAATTCTGTCAAAAAAGTCTAGATCAGTTCCCAGGTTCAATTCCCTCATGCTAACAAAGGTACAGCTGAGAGGAAACTGCAAGGGCATAAACAGACAGCAAAGAATGAATAAAAACTGTTTACACAGGTATTGACACAAAATATTTCATACTACAGTACAGCCTAAATTTAAATTCTTATCCTGGCTTTAATCTGAACCAGCTACCCTTCTTATGTCTGCAAAATTACTCAGGAAATGTTTAAGATTAAATTTACTCCCACATAATTCTCAAACTCCCTAGTTCTGTCTGGGACAGAAAACCTGTAAAGAGTAGTGCCTTTGACAACGGCTTTACATTTCTTTCTCCTGTAAATTGTGGCAGTGAGAGGTAGCAGGAGCATATCTAAACAAGAAAGACCATTTAAAAGGAAAGCAAATTCTTCCCAGACACCTGAAACTAATAAGTGAGTGCTGGAGTCAAATAATTCTGTTTTGCTATGCATTAATAGTCGGTATTTTCCTTTTACGTGTACCACCTTGCCTGATGAATGCCCAACTCCTCAAACTCAACCAAAAATTGTACTAATTCTTCTACTTGTTCCTGTGAATTTGTGGGGAGGAAAATAATTTCATAGCAAGGTATAATATGAAATATTAATGCCAAATATTAGTATTATGATTAAAATAATATGGTTTCAGTTTGCTGTTAGAAGATTGATATCCATTATGTATAATACAGGCTTTTTATGGTGGGGTAGCTAAGGACTATGGAGTAATGCAGATGAACAGGGGACTAGAAGGCAGCAGGATCCCAAATACGAAATAGATTATGGTAGGACTGTGAAGAATGTGGTTCACAGGCTATTTGTTGTAGTATAATTCAAGAATAAACTGAATCGGTACTAGCTGTACTATGGCACAGTCTTGCTTACCAGAAAACCCTAGCTGGAATTCAGTTTATATTTAAAGAAATTGAAATCTGAATTTGTGTCTATTTGATATCCTAGATTGATTCTATTTGTATCTATCAAGGAGAAGCGTACAACCTAGGAGGAGTTGCAGTGAGTTAATACTGACCATGAGAGGAGATAGCTTGTTATAAGTCTTAATGGAAAACATGGGAGTCAGAGTTCAAAGAACCATGTTTGAAAATACATTATTAGATAATTCTTCCTAGCTATAATTAGTTTACTGAATCTCAATTAAATCAGCTTCCTCACTAGGTAGGCAACTCTACTCTTCTTGCTGCTCACCTCCCAGTCCTGTAAGAGAAAAAAAAAAAAAAACAAACAAAACAAAAAAACCACATAAGAATTCCTCTATATCTAAATTCCCAAATCCTGCAGCTTTAGAGAACCTTCATCGTTTCATCCTTCTTTATATTACAAACTCAAAGGCAGAACGAATAAAAAGAAATCAAATAAGATGATGCTATCTGTTCCCCACTGGACTTCGAAGTACTTCAACTCAACCACAGACCCACATCACATTACTGGGCAAGGCATTTCAAATAACACGCTCCTTCAGGGAGGACAGAGTAAGTCTTCTGTTGCAAATTTACCTCCTGCTTATTTAATGCAGATTGCTAAACCCAAATATGCCACTTTCTGGAATGTGGGATTAGTTCTGAAATGCCACTCTAATATAGATAATTTTTTCTTGCCTCCTTGAGGGTTTTATCTGTCAGGCTAGACACTTTGTTAGCATTAAGTTGGTCTTCTGGCATTTGTGAGTGAAAGTTAGCAAAAAAAGATGAGAGTGGCTTGCAGAAGAACCCTAGGGGAGTAAAGTATTATTGAATGGCATGTGAAAACTCAATAAAATATATACCCAATCATTTTCAGCACATGAAAAGAAAATCCAGAGCCAAATGTATGGACTACAGTTCTCTAGAACTATCAAACTTCTGTCTTAGCCATGTATCCTTTCCATGTAATATGAAATCTCAACTCTCCTATCCCCAAGAGAGTAATCAGAGATGGTGGCAAAAATCTAGAGATAATGACTGATGTCAGTACACAAATAATGTGCTGATAAATTGGTTCAGGGCTACTGTCATGGCTTAGATTCTAGCACTATATATTAATTAGGTAGAAGCATACAGATCTAAAGTATAATAGCAAATCCTATTGATGCCTGCCAAATAAGGGCTGTTTATCCAGATATTGAAAGATATTGCCCTTACTTGGGTATTGAAGTGCTCATAATATGTTGGTTTACCTTTGGGTTGACTTTGTGGTAAAAGCTGAGATTTATTCCATGAAAATAAAATAGCTTTTCTGCAATAATTTGACTACATGATACTGTCCTGACACTCAAGTGCCAGCTATTTAGAAACGAAACTTATTAAAATACTGCATGTATTTTTTTCCTGTATCCATGCACAGATCCTTAAAGCCAGCAGTTATTTACAAAGGCAAAATAACAGCACATTAATTAGCTCTGGAAGCTATCCATTTTAATACTAATTACTGAATATTGTATTATGTTGTATCAGGAAATTTGTGATAGAAATTCCCTTTCGGTAGAGTTATGAAGAGGCTATTAAGTGATTTTATTTATAAAAACCTGGCAGCTAGGAAGAAAGTAAAATGCTCTGATACTTGGATGTTGTGAAGAACTTTTAAAAAGTGTGGAAAGATAATCCTCAATTGAAGTTTTAAAGAAATGTTTCTGAAACATACCTTGATTTTTACATTCAGTTCAACTGTGCAAATATTATTTTCCAATATAAAGGCACTATGGAAATTTATTTCCTAAAGTTCTAGCTGTTTATATTACTAGCACAGATTCAAGTTTCTAAATCACATATGAATTCAAATCTTGCCTTAATAGCTTTTCTAAAAGAGAAGTTACTCTTAATTCAAACTTTAATGCATCTGAGCCAACCAAGAGAATAA
>JASSUY010015605.1:0-28683 GCA_032466535.1 Forpus xanthops | reverse complement strand
GGGTTCAAACTTAAACAGGGGAAGTTTAGATTGGACCTGAGGAAGAAATTCTCTCCTGTAAGGGTGGTGAGGCACTGGAATGGGTTGCCCAGGGAAGCTGTGAATGCTCCATCACTGGTAGTGCTCAAGGCCAGGCTGGACAGAACCTTGAGTGGCATGGTTTAGTGGGAGGTGATCCTGCCCATGGCAGGGGGGTTGGAACTAGATGATCTTAAGGTCCTTTCCAACTCTAACTGTTCTATGATTCTATGACAGTCAATTTTAATGCACAGTTAATACAGCAAGCAAAACCAGCAATGAAAATA
This sequence comes from Forpus xanthops, assembly GCA_032466535.1. Classification (NCBI taxonomy): domain Eukaryota; kingdom Metazoa; phylum Chordata; class Aves; order Psittaciformes; family Psittacidae; genus Forpus; species Forpus xanthops. The sequence goes on along the minus strand of JASSUY010015605.1, from coordinate 28,378 downwards.
GATGTAGATGAACAATTACACAAACTGAAGGCTAAAGATCAACTCTGGGTCTGTTAAAAGGACTTAAGAGTCACCCTGTTATAACTGGTTTTGGTTATGTGTGATATAGCAGATTTTTACTTTATTTCCAAAATGGAAAGATGTTTAACAGAATTGAGAGGCAGAAAACAACTATTGGTGATTGTGTCTGTCAGTGAAATTTCATTCAGTTGTCCCTGATTATGACAACAGTAACTTGGTTTTTATTAACCCTTATCTTCAAGAGGATCCTGTTTCTTTTTTAAGCTCTAGATGAATATGTGCAATGACTTTTCATCATTATCCTGGATTTCTTTTCAAAAGGGGCTGTCATTTCAACTGTGTATGAACTAGTCATCTGCTGAAGTCCATGATAATTTTATTGTTGATTGCAGCTGAATTTTTAGTTTCTTACAAGGGATGCTTCTAATAGGAAAGTGGAATCTACTGATGCCTGGAGAAACATTCATTTGTTTTTTTATGTCAAAGAGAAAAGCAGTCTCAGAAGGAGGTAGCAGATAGTAAGCAAACAGATTAAGTGCCCTTACTGGAAATATTTATACTTTCTTCCTAAGCTACATTTTATGATTATATGATTTAGTGTACAAACTAATATAACTTGAAATGATAGGTAAAAAAATTATATAGTTGGTATTTCTCTATGGGGAATGTTTTTGGAGACACCTTATATCTGCAACAGTCTACTCCATTTCAAAAGCAAGTATTTGTTCTTTAGAAGTAACCTCTACTAATGGATGCAAACTTAGCAAGGCAACAACATCACTTTGATCTCCCTCTCAAAATGTTTTCAGAATTTATCCATTGCCAGGGAATGTTTCTTCTCCTGGAAAGTGCTGAACCCTTGTACCGATTATACCCCTTGATCAATAAAGCTAAATCTTAATATTTTAGACTTACAATATAATTTGTACTGATACAGTCTGCAAATATGCCTTCAAAATCTAAATATTCCACAGATTTTTAGATACTTTTCTACTCTAATTCAGAGTTAGACAGGAGTACATCAGTCTCTAAGACTGGTCACTTCTATCTCACTGTAAGTTTTATGAACAAGAAACCGTGCAGTTTAAGAGGGCATAAAGTTTCAAAAAGACATTGTACATCGTGTCAAAAGTTCGAAATTATTTTTGTTTTAATTTTTGTACAATGGACTGTATGTGAGTGGATATTTGAAATGCTGAATATTTGTAGCTTTTAATTCTATTAGAGGATTTACTGATGGACAAAGTCATGTATAATTTCAGACAAAACCAACGAGAACACAGTGGAATTTAAGTCTCATATACTTTGGACTTCTAATACAGTTTAATGAGGAAGTTTATATTCCTTGCTATATGGAATTCTAAAATGCTAGGGAAACAAACTCAAAAATATCCCACTATTTGGAATTTGTTTGCATTGTATTTTTTCATTAGAATCAATTATTTGTCTTGTACTTCTGTTTTGCCTGTATTTACCTAAGCCAGAACTTAAGAGCTATATTGAGTGAGCTTTTTATCTCTGTAAAATCTCTTGGTATAAATATTTTCCCACAGATTTAATCTACTACACTGAATTTTTAAGCACTTAATAAAAGAACAAAAGCAATAAGGTACAATGCAAATTTCAAAGGCAGTTGAAAGCTCATCAGATACCTTGCACTAAAACAAGTGTTTCATATCCATTGAAGAGACAGTGAAAATCAGACTGTATAAAAAAATTACAGTCCACAAGCTAGGTGCTACGATATGAATTCTTTGGTCCAGCCTCATACTTTTGTATAGTTTACAAAGGTCAAACTGACCTCAAAAGGCAAGTACACAAATGAGCACTGTACTAGCAGTTGAAAAGGTGAGAAATTAGTTATGGCTTATCTTTGTTTTGCTTTCTAGTCTTAAAGCTATTTTTATTAGTTTATAACCCATGTATAATAACAAAAACTCACCCAAGAGAAATATTAATAATAATAAATACAGAATTACACAACAATCTGATTAATCCAATAAAAAAACAAGCTATAATTATCCAATACACTGTGTATGGTGACTTAAGAAGCAAGTAATTAAATTATGCATTTTAAACATTACTGGATATATGACCAAATCATACAATATGCACCAAAATGAAGATAGGACTTCCCCTGTTCTTGATTCTAATTTTGACAATGTACACACAAAGTTTGACTTCAGATCTTAAAAAAAGTAGATACTGAGTTCTGACTGAAGTCCATTTTGAAATATCACAAAGACCGAGCCTTCTATCCTCAATGAATGATTTGGATGACACTTAAAATACATTTTATTATTTAATCTAGACAGGTAAGTCAGAGTTATTCAACCTGGACTGAATATAACAAATAGCTCTTCTCAAACTTGTAACGGCACTGGCCAGAAGGCTGATTGGTAGAAGCAAATCAGCCCATTCCTTAATTTTGAATTGTCACACACCTTATTTACCATGTTAAAATGGAAGTTAAATTCTAAGAAATCCTTGTCTCTAAGTTGGAGAGACATCAATTTGATAGGTGGACCACTCAGTGGATAAAGAACTGGCTGATGGCTGCACACAGAGTTGTGCTCAATGGCTCAATGTCCAGCTGGAGAACAGTAACGAGTGGTGTCCCTCAGGGATCGGTGTTGGGACCGATCTTGTTTAACACCTTTGTCGGAGACATGGACTAAGTGTACACTCAGCAAGTTTGTCTATGACACCAAGCTGCATTGTGTAGTTGATACATTGGAGGGAAGGAGCGCCATCCACAGGGACCCTGACATGCTTGTAAGGTGGACTGATGCCAAACTTACGAAGTTTAAGCATGCCAAGTGCAAGGTCCTACAGCTGGGTTGGACCAGTCCCAGGCACAGCTACAGGTTGGGCAGCCCTGCAGAGAAGGACTTGAGGGTGTTAGAAGATGAGAAAATGAACATGAGCCAGCAGCGTGTGCTTGCAGCCCAGAAAGCCAACTGTATCCTGTGCTGCATCAAAGGACCATGACCAGCAGGTCTAGAGGGGTGATCCTGCCTCTCTACTCTGCTCTTGTGAAACCTCACTTGGAGTACTGTGCACAGTTCTGGTGTCCTCAACATGAAAGGAGATGGAACTGTTGGAACAAGTCCAGAGGAGGACCATGAGGATGATCAGGGTACAGGAGCACCTCCCCTCCCGTATGAAGATAGGATGATAGAGTTGGGGCTGCTCTGCCTGGAGAAGAGAAGGCTGCGTGGAGACCTCATAGCAACCTTCCAGAATCTGAAGGGGGCCTATAAGGATGCTGGGGAAGGACTCTTCATGAGGAACTGTAGTGATACAACAAGGGGTAATGGGTTCAAACTTAAACAGAAGAAGTTTAGATTGGATCTGAGGAAGAAATTCTTTACTGTAAGGGTGTTGAGGCGCTGGAATGGGTTGCCCAGGGAAGTTGTGAGTGCTCTATTGCTGGCGGTATTCAAGGCCCAGTTGTACAGAGCCTCGGGTGGCATGGTTAAGTGGGAGGTGTCCTTGGGCACGGCAGGGGGGATTGTAACTAGATGATCTTAAGGTCCTTTCCAACCCTAACTATTCTATGATTCTATGAAATACCCACTCAAATAACTGGGCACTAGCAGAAATAAATGTTTAAGGATTTTGAATTTTGGCGTAAAAATATGGGAAAAAAAAATCTCAGTGTTAGGACTGTAAAAAAAAGAGAAAAAAAGGTACTTGTACATACCAGAAAGCAATATTATATTTCTTGCTGTTATGGAAGAAAAGAGGAAGTAGAAAAAAAATTAAGGTGCAATATTTGCATTTTCGAAGTGAATACAACAACATTTTCTCAGAGTGGATGAGCAACTCCTTCAAAATAACCAGCATCAGGAAAAGAAAGAAAGAAACCTTACAACTTCTGCTACGTAATGTTGCACAAAGGACATCGTTACCAAAACCTCCCCCCATCTCTAATGGGTGGGAAGTGGGGGTACTACTGGATTTGCCATTGCCTCCTGTGTACGCCACTGTTTCCAAATGTGAGCAAGGGGAAATTCCCTTGTTCTAATCAAAGACAGGAGCACTAGTGCTGCATGCACATGGTCTCCTAGCACCAACATATGTTGACTTCAACTGCAGAATGCCTTTCTACAACACTGTAGAGACACTTGACTTCCTACTGGGGAAGTGCAGCTTTCTTTCCTAACAATGGACTAACTGGTTTTCATAACGGAGATAAACGCTCCCCGCTGTGAACTGTAATAGAAAAACATGTCAAACAACCAACAATAAAAAGAAGCCCAGCCAAAAGACTGGCTTTTCCTGTTTTTATGTGGAGAACAGAGGAAACTAAGCACGTGAACTGCACTTGGCTCCTTACAAGTCAAGATATCACTTCTTTTAAATGAGAAGAGGAAAAATGCAACTCATTTCTGACCCTTTTTCACGCTAAAGTGCAGACATGAAAACTGAACCAATTAGCACTTGTTCGCCAGAGGTTATTATGAAACCTGTGAATGTGAAAGTCAGATGTTTTATTAAAACAGAGGAATGGTTATTCAGTTTGGATTTTTTCACCCTTTTAAGAGCTGTTATGAGTGATAAGGACACCCAGCTGCCATTCTGATGATCCCATGATACTCTATTTTATGTTCTCTGTTTTTGCTGACAAAAGATCACTTGCTTAAACTCCCTCCCCTTCCATCTTATCATCTGTGCACTTTTGCTGGTCCTGCATGATTCTTTTGTCTTACATTTTTCCAGACTACTGTTTATAGCCTGCTAGTTTTATTTTGATACTTCTCATTAATTGAACTGTGACTTTTCAATTAAAATCACTGTTCCTACACCATCACCTTGTCCATTTGACATGTTTACAATGTATCTTTCCCTTTATTGCTGTCCTTCCCATCTATAAACTGCAAAAATCCAACAATGAGGACTTTTCAGTGTGCACAATTCTGCAAATTATTCATATTATATCTTACTACTTTTGGTTAGATTATAAAAAATGGGGCAAGATGACTGTTGTCACAGTTGTTTGACCTCTTTGATCTCAGGTGCACATATTGCCATGGCTCAGGACAGCCCTAGTTTGTGGCGCAACTCTGATAATTGCTGATGACCAGGTACCTAAAGTGACATATGAAGACTGAAATTTCCTAGAGCATAAGAGGATTCCTCATTTGCTTGCATGGTGGATGCCTGTGCTTTGGGAAAGGAAGGTGGTGGACTCTGTGTTTATAAATGTGACATTCTAGACAAGCACAAATTGTGAGATTAGAAACAATAGATTAGAGAATGCAAGATGTTTGTTAGTGTAATAAGGATGATTAGAATGTGGCTGGGTTGTGAGTACAGTGGGAGAGGTCATGGAAAAAGCAGGAGAGAAGAGTTAGAATGACAGGCCTTAAATGTGTGGTTATCAGGAAGGCTGCTTCCACCCTGCTCTGGTTTCTGTTAGTAAGACCACAGCTTGGAACCCATCTGAAGTCTCTGAAATATAAATGCATTAAGGTACATTAGCTACTGTGGCTATAAAGAACCTTAAAGTCATGACATTATCAGATATGCAGGATGAAGAACAGATTCTCAGTGCAGCCAGAAAAAGCAAACAATTAATTACAAGAATAGCCTGCTCTTCACAGACCTACACTAAAAATTCAAAAAAGTATAGATTAGATTTTAAGATGTTCCCAACCAAGGGAGATGATGAAACTCATTTCCATTTCATATAGAATATAGTATTCTACAAAGGATAGTCAAATACCATTTGTGTAGGGTGTGTAAAAATAAGAAATATTACACTTTGAAGCATAACGATAATCAGGATGTCTGTGGCATTGGAGAAGATCCAGGAAAAGGAGCAGATGCTAGAGACAATATACTTGGGCTGGGGTGGGAAGGGGGAAAAAAGGGGAGGAAGAGAGTACAATTTACAGATCTCTGAAATTCTCTCTCTCCTCAAGTAACAACTGCCAAATATTCCATATGAAATTTTAGAATTAATGTGATACTTAGGACATAATCTTTGCATCATCAATCAACTGATGAAAGACTGCTAGTATTCTGAATAGGCATACCTGCTCACAGTTATTTTGGTCAATAGTAACTACTTTTTTGTCCACATACCAGATTTCTGACCTTTGGAATGAAAAAGAACTAGACACTCTTTCTTAGTGTTTGTATCCTATCAGAGAAGCAGTGAATGATATGTGGTAATGGTTGAATAGTTTCCACCTGCTATAAATGAAGACAGAGAAGAGGACTTTTTTCCAGTAGAAATTAAGAAGTTTTGGTTCCTGGTGACTGTCAGTCCTTATCACCATGTTTTACTGAAGTAGGGTCAAACATGTGAGCCAAGAAATGGTATTGGTTAGAAGGATGTCATTTATATTATACTTGAGAATAGAAATGAAAATTCAGCAAGGATAAAGAAAAAGAGAACTGCCTAATTTGGGTTGTCAGTTCTTGAATACCAACAAAAAGGAATACTGGTACTTGAGATTTTTTAAATATGTCAGACTTTTAGCAGTCAAATTTAAGCACCTATTTAGGACTTCATTATTATGAAATCTTACAGCTGAAGGTAGCAGAGGTGTTTACTAATTCAGGTTGCCCAGGAGTCCATTTCTACCAGAACCTGCTGGCAGTGTACATGTCAGAGTTCAAATTAAGCACAATATCGGAGAGACCTGCACAGGTAGGTATCTTCCACAGTACATGACCAATGTCACATACAGTATTGCTGGAGAAAATAAAGAAGAGCCATTTAACCAGCAGTGAAACTAGCCTTAAGTTTATGCTTTTCAGAGCTGGTCCATGCAAGTCATGACAAGTTCTGGCTACTGAAATATAGAACCAAGGCTTAATATTTTGTCAATTTTAATCACTTGCATACTTAGTAGCAATTAAATTTTGATTTATGTTTGCAGAGAATTTTCTTTCCCATCCCATGTTTGAACTACTTCAGTGTTCAAATACAATGTAAAATGTGTCTACAAAGGAAAAAAAAGGAAAGACAGCTCCTAGAGACAAATCTATCATGTGGAGTCACTTATTCAGGCCCAGACCTGCTCACCCCCAGTTTTATGCGCATGAATAACATTATTGCTTTAAGTGGCTCTTCTTGCAAACATAGACTGATGTCTGATAGAGGCCTAAGCCTCGTAACTATTAATTCCCTGCTCATATGAACAAAAGTCTTCTGAGGTAAAATAAATAATCAAATTAATAAAATCAAAAGAATTTTGTATGTTCATAAATATTTTCCTCTTTTTTAAGATATCTTTTCTTTGCTATGAATGTCTTAACTGTGGAATGGCTCTGACAACTAATACTGTAGTGAGAAACACCATTCCAATGAGCTCTGTTACAAAACATGCTTGTTACATGCTGAACATGTAAGAAGCCATGTACAATATGTCATCTTATTTTACTGCATATCTACTCTTTTTTAATATTAACGTTTAAAATCAAAACCTGTTAGACTTGCAGTTCTATAGCAATCTGATAATTGTTTGGTAACATTGTATTTTGTTTAACAGTGAAACCACATAAAAAATGCTTATAATTGACCATGCAGTAACACACAGCTGCTATGTCTGTTTCATTTTGCATGAGTTATCTACATTCTGTATTATTTCCTGTTATACATATGCTTGTATTCTACTGTTTCATCTCAGATTTCCTAAAAATGTGCAGAATCTGTTGATATTTTTGTACAGTGACTACCTAGAGCTCAGGGATATAGTCTGTAGTTCAGCAAAGCACTTAAGAACAACCTCTTTGTTGCTAGCAAAGCAACTTATTTAAGTATGCAGTTGAGCATTATGCTTAAAACAAATGGAATGATTATTACTTGGTGCTAAAACTCTGTTTAATTGCATTCTTGGCTTAGGCGATCAGGGAATTAAAGGAAGACCCTGTAGCTTTAGCTTTAGTTGAAATGGTAAAAAATTACAAGGAAAACAGAGTCGTTTTCTCAGCCCTATTTTCTTCTGAATGGTGAGCACCATAAACTGTGCTGTGATGGCAGACACAAACAATTGAAGGAAAGTGTGTTTGTAAGCCAGCATACCATTTTGTGCATTCAAATGCAGAAAGACAATGTTTCAGCTGTGTTTATAAACTGGCATTTAACCGCAATTGTAGTGAACCTGGTGATAAGAAATGCACATTTAGCTTATTTAAACTAGTCCCTCATTAACAACACATATTCAAAACCAGAATCCTTGTATTTAACTACACAACCTAGAAAAAATGTGAAGGTATTAGAGCTATGCCAGTGTTTCTCTTTCAGTATTGTTAAAATTTATTTCCATCAAAGATTGACCCTCTTTTTGCTCTTGCTATCATATCAACACAAGTCTGTCTTTGAGAGAAATGTGAGCAGTCAAGGGACTTTCCATTTTCACTGTTACTTCTGTCACATCATAGGTTTTGACATCCTATGCGGCAATGCAAGAACTCAGACCTCCAGGTGTAGAAGTCTCGAATACCACAGTTCACCAACATTTGCAGTCTGTGATAGATTCTGTAGCAGTTACTAGGATCCAATCTCATGCACTGCACAGTCTTAAGCTATGCTTAATTAAGAGAGATCAGTCAAGCTATGCTTAAGTATTCCTACTGCCAGTACAGGCCTGTGCATAAGCAAAAGAGAAACAGCCCCGTGTAAAGACATGGCTGAAATACCAAATACCCTCCAGGATAAAACTCTATAGCTCATGCCTTGTCATAGCATATTCGACAATGAACAAAGAGGATGTGATATTTTTATTGCTGTGATCATCACCAGAGGGATTCTGAGAAGCAAAGGGATCTGAATAGGTGCAGGTGAAGAGAGGAGGATGAGAGCATGATGGTACAGAGAGGAGGTATCAAGCCTGGAAAGAAGCAGATCATGCAAAAAGGAGTTGGTTTTGTAAAGAGAAATAAACGAGCATCTGAAAGGCAAGAAAAGACAGAAAAGATGCTATTTAGGTGTTTTTCTCTCAAAGGTGAAGGAATTTGCACTGAAATGGGCAGGAAAACAGAAGAACTTCAAGCATTTATCACATGGTTTAAGCCATGAGAGATGTGGGGGCTATAAGCATTTTGATAAGCAAAGAGTGTGTATTACAAAGAACTTGTCAACATGTTAAAGAACTGCAGTGGGAGGACTTCTAGAACAAGTAGAACGTCTACTTCAGACATTCTAAAAAGCTAGGCCTAAAGAAAGCCTACTCCTAAAGGCCACTCACATTTCTAGATGGAAGGAACAGTTTGGAGTGCATCAAAGAGTATCTACAAGACTACATTTCTTCAGTTGTCACCTCAATGAACCATTTTGGTGAGACCCTGTATATTGTTATACTGAATACTGTTATAGGACCTGGAGCCCTCAGGCACAAAACTGGGGCTCCTGGTCCATTCTAAGGTCCAGCAACACATTTCAAACAGTAGACAGGAGAAATCTGTGGTCCCTAGCAATGCATTTACACACACACACACTGATATTTGCAGTTCAAGGGTTTGTTGTTGATGGCAGTGAGTAGAAGAGGGAGAGACTGAGGGAGGGAAACAATTCCACCCAGTGTGCAATGCAAACCAGAAAATTTATGGAATGAGAACTCAGATATATCCTGAAACAGGACAGAAGATCAGATAATCATTTCTCTGTAACTTTTTTTTTTATTTTTAATCTAAATTTGAGAAAATAACTTGTGCCTTGTGCTTAGGACATCAATTTAGAAACTTCAGATAAATTACTGCATCTAGATTTGCACAGAGATAGGCAGAGTATTTCTATTCCAAGAAAGTAGTAATCTCAGATGTGTCCTCTCACTGCTCTGGTGCCATTGCTGTTTTATATTCCTGCCATTATTCTTGTAGCAGATTGTTCACAGAAAATAAATATTTAATGTGCCTATTCTCATGAAACTTGGATTTCAGTATTTTAAGTATGACAGCATAAAACAGTGTGCTCTAACCACTTAATGAATAAGTAAATACCTAATATGCAGTAAAATACAGTTTTCAGTAGATTTAAATGCTTGACTGTGAAGTTGAAATTCTTTTTTTCCTTTTTGTTCCTTATTATTCAAGTGAAATTAAATGTTCCTGGATGTAAATATTGAAAAAACACTATAATCAATACAGCCTAGGAGAATTTACTATAAAACCTGAATATTTCCCAAACTGTTTATCTCAGGGGAAAGAGGGGAAAGGAGGAAAGACAAGAGGGGAGAAACAATTTAATCAGCTCCTGACCTAACTCTACTGTATTTTTAACTTAAACTTATTTTTCTTAACTTTATTTTTCTTTTTCATTACAGTCTCCTTTAAAGCAAATTTCTTATTTTATTTTGATAAGCAGCTCAGACAAATATTCACAAATTCCTGGTAATGCTCAAAGAAAATCTTCCTACAAGAGGCAAACTTTAGGCTCTCTTTAACATATATTACTGGAAAAATACAATGACTCACTTAAATACACGTGGGTAAACTCACAAATAGTGCAAATGCATTGTTGTAAGAGTTAGTAGATTACAGCCTGAGACCCAAGACCTCAGTCTGTTTATTAGCTAGTGCTCTGAGCTCCTAGGGAAGCTATATAGCAACTTCTGTCATCTCCAGACTTTGTGGAGTCTCTTTGGCCTTGGAGTCTGGAAAATCCAAACCTCCCAAGATCCTTTGAAAACTCAGTTTTGCTCTGTTTTTAAATCAGTAAGTACTTAACACCAAATCTGAGTACTGTTGTAGTTTGTATTACCTCTTTTCCTTACATAAAATGCCATTTTAAGAGGCATTTAATGAAGAGGAGCAGGCTTTAGAAATAATTATTTCCTGTATTTAGGGGTAAATAGAACACTTGCTAGAGAGCAGGAGTAACCCACCTCAGCTAAAGCAAGGCAGGCTCTTCTGCACAACTTTCTCCCACGCATCCCTGCCAGTGCCAATGACCTGTTTCACCTCCTGTTATTGCAGTCCTGGGCCTCTGCGCAGCTCTGGCAAAACACCTCAGTCCTGACCTGTGACGCCCTCTGCTATTCCAGTCTGGGGGCTCCCAAAAGGTTCTGCCAAGACCTCCTTTCTGACCTGCACCGGGCTCCCTGTTATTTGTCTACCCAAGCCATCATGCAGCTTTGTGTGAAGGCTGCTCCAGTGCTCTGCAGTACCTCCTGCTATCTTTGCAGTCCTGGGCCCCTTTGTAACTCTGTAAATAAGCCTCCATCCTGACCTGCAGCAACCCTTGCTATTAGAAGCCAAGGGTCTCTTCTGAGTAGAGCCTGCCAATCATTCAAGATCACTGCCTAAGGGGACTGGGGGGGGGGGGGGAGGGGATTTTTCTTCCTATTTTTGGTGGTGGGGGTCAGGAGTAAAGAGGGAGGGAGAAGGCTGTTTTTAAAGCTTAATAGAATCAATGAAGAATTTAAAGAATACAGTTTAACATGTTATGAAAACAAAGGCTTTGCTCTGGTTCACTGCAGCAAGAGCACATGAAATGACACTTCTCTACTTGTGGGAACAGTGTGGACTGAAATAGAAGGAAAGAACACATAGGAAAAGATTAGTCAGAGTTCGAGGGGATTGGTTCACATATCTAACATTTCCTCATGAGTGAAAGGACTAGCAAATTTCAACTCAAACCAAGAAGTATCTGAGATAGAGGGTTTCAAGTTTTCCCTGTAGAACGTTATGCAAAAAGATGCATCAACAGTAAGACTGTTCTGAATCGTATTAATGCACAAGATGTCAAACTTTAAATGCATAAATATACTTTTGGCAAGGAGACAACTCTTGTTACTTCATAGTTTAGGGTGCACATGTGTCCTTTATTTTTCCCCCAAAGTCTTTTACAAATACTTTCTTTACAATCTTAAAATCCTAGTGCTCTCAATCTGTATTTTTTCCCCTCTGGTCAATATTAACATGTAGAATACTTATTTTGTGTTAATTTCTTACAGCTGTAGCATGCTCTTTTCTTTTTCTGAAACAATGTGGGTTTTGCTTACCCTCTATCTTCAAAATATTCAATGCTTTTGGCTTCTTCACACCACCAGGAAAATTTGTTCACTGATAGCTGGTTGTTGTTGGGGTTTGTTGGTTTTGTTACTGTTTTAAAAATCTTACATTTAGGAAGAGAGGTTAAAGGTGTAACTTGTTTTGAGTTATAGCAGAATTCATTAAATGTTTCTACTTCCCAGATTTATGTCAAGACTGTAGGGTGAGATTACTGCAATACATTTGCTGATCGTTCTATTTGATGACTTGCTGGAAGCATCATCTCAGTTTAGATAACAGTTACAAATCGTAAGAGAGAAAAATGTTAATTCAGAAATTTCAAGGATTTGTAGGATAACTCTAGAGTCTACAACATGATGCAGTGGGTGGAAAGTCATTTTAGACATATGAATATTGTTAGGCTGAAAAAAAAAAAGTTTCAAGTCTCTGTGAACTTACTTTTTAAAATAAAATTTGTATATATTTCTAAATAGGGACCTGATCAAAATTTAAGATGTACCTGATTTCAAGAATAATTAAAGTCCAACCAAAAAGACATGCTTTCTGAAATATTTAATCAAACATAGCTACAGGTGATCTTTCCAGTTCTTAGACTGCAATTCTAGCTTTGGCTTAGGTTCAATTCGAGTTCACAGGTCATCCACACTGAAACCTCCAGGTCCCACATAAATCATTACTGAAAAAAAATGGCCTCTGCCAGTCATTACTTAACACTAATTTATTCCACCCTCAAATCCTGCTCTGAAGCGGTTACTTAGGGAAAGCAGGCATTCGTTTTCCCAATCTCCTCCACATCTCAAATTATCTTTCCTAGTGTGATCAGACCCATGAGGATCCAGTGGGACCTGAGAAGCCTCCAGTCTGTAGCAAGGAAGAATCGGAAGAAAGATGTCCATAGGACAGCCAATCCTGACAGGCAGCACTTATAAAGGTGTATGCTCAGCTATATTCAGAAGAAGGAACTTAATAACTTCATAGTGCTGCAACTGCTTTGAACCCTGGTCACTGGCGGGGAAAGGCAACACCATAAAAACAAAACACAATAGGAAAATAGCAAAATTTCTGAGACTTTCTGAGTGTTTCTTGATCCATTCTAACATCCATGTTTCATTTTTGAGTACCATACATGACAAAGACATTGGTTTGTTGGTTTTTTAAGCAAAAAATATCCCTGAGTGGCTTGTATTGACTTTTACCAGGAAAACAGAACTGACACAGAAAGGTTATTTTTAAATGTACTGCAGGTAGGGGAAACCACACATGTCAAAAGAAAGAGAATTCTTTACTGCATAAAGCCTTAAAAAACTAAATGCAGAGACAGGCATGACACAAATGTGGTCATGTATTACAAACGAATTCCATTAAAAAGGCCTACTTAAATTAAGTATACTTACCACATCTTAAATAGCATTTAGAAATGGCAAGATGGCAAGAAAACAAAACAGATCTCAGACTAGATAGGAGATATTTATGGCTTATATCCTGAAACACAAGCCTTCAAATTCTCAGGTTTAGATTTTCATTTTCCAACCAGAGACCCAACCAGGACAGGGTAATAAGGATCTAAGCTACAGTTGGAGAGCCCAAAACGAATTCTAGCAAAGACAGCTAACATATGGAAGAATGGATGATTAATAGCCCCAGTGATCCAGCTTCTGATGTCTTGTATGCTGTCCCTTGCACAACACACCCTGCAACTCCAGGCACATGTAATCATATTTCTGAGACAGTTTCAGGGAGCTGGACCCTTGGTTGTATCAAATACTTGCAGTTTAAAGCAAAGCAGCATGATTTCTCATGTTCACTCCTTCCTTCCTCCTGGATAATCAGGTAATGTGTGGCCACGGTTTGCAAACCAAGGAAAGCAAATAAAATTTAAACCCTGCTCTTACTCAGCTGGTTTTCATGAGGGTTTTATTTGCTTGTTCTGTGCCCCAATTCTCCTTCAGAACTATAGCAATCTTCTCGTGGTGGTCTGATGAGCTTCAAACTGTTGATTTTGCACAACACCATCTAAGTGCTACCTCATTTCTGCTGTGGGAATAGTAACAAATTCATGGATCACAGCAGGGATTGGAGAGAGGCATTGCTCACTGGGAGCTGCAGTTTCTGCAGGTTGCACCACATCACCAAAGTCAAGACCATAAGTAACTTAATCTGCTTTATGTAGATTTGATCCATTTCAAAGGTCCCAGAAATTTGGTGAATATTTGGCTTCAGTGATGAAAATTGCAAGCACCTATTGAGACCTGTGTTTCACAACGTAAGTAAAAGGAAAACAAGAAAGATACTCTATTATTAGAGGTACATCCAAAGAAGAAATGTGACTTGACAGATATTCATCACAACATTAACTTAGTGAAGTCTTAAATCTGTTTTGCATTACCTTTCAGAAGTGCACAGTGAGAATATAAGTACAGAAATATTCAGGCTGGCTTTTAAACAGGCTAATGCCATCTCTCCTTTCCACACCAGGGTTTGTAGCGGCCGTGACATAAACCTGATTGAGCTCAATCAACATGGGAGGAGAGGATGGGGGAAGGGAAGGGGAAAATCAGTTGTACTAGGAATTGTGTGACTAAAATAAGGTATTGAATTTCTGGGTTTCACAATGAAACACTCTGGGACAAATGAGGTGCTGAAGCAGGATTTATAATTCATTGAGTAATAGGATTTTGTACTGTTTAGCAGGATTAGGCATGTTAAAGAAAGACCTATTTATTTCAGTCTGACAATGGATGAGAAAAGTGTATAGTACTCTTCGTTGTTATTTTAAGCAATTTACAGGATTACTTAGTAGTGGAGGCCCTGTGCTCTCCCTATCTCTAATGTGTCACAGTAATGGTGATATTTGTATAATCGCAGTTTTCTCCTTACAGTTTCAGAACCACAGCAGTTGAGGGATCAAAGGTGTGAAGGTTGGTGAAGGGGAGGAGGGAGGGAAAAGGGGGATGTCAGGGGAGAAAAAGTAGAAACCAATTAAAACACTCCCTTATTAGGCCCATGCCCTCGGTGACCTCAGCCCTCCAAGTCTTTGGGACAGCATGCTCTGTGACTTAATGGTCTGTTTCAGGGGGGTTATGCTGATGCTGAGACTGTGCTTTCTCCAATGATGTCTGCCATTGACATGGCAAGGGACTGAAAACTGTTGCAAAGTGGTTGGGGGAAGGAAGAAGTTGTTTTTCACTAACACTTAGGATGGGATTTCCTGTAACAGACGTTATTATTTTGTTCCTTCCTGTACAGCTTTCTTACATTTTATTTTCTTAATATTTGATGGTTTTCATGCAGTTGTTTACTTCTGTTGGCAAAAGTGGAAATTAATCTATTAGCACATCCAAGCTAAGGTTTCAAAGCAAAAGACATGTACAGAGAAAGTGGGACTTTTCCCAGCAGCGTTCATTCTAAAGCTCATGCATGGAATGGCAGCTCGTGTCAGGAAAGTGCTCGGGTCAGGGAAGAGAAGCTGAAAGACAGATTATTCCCTGGGAATTTGAAATGCAGCTTAATTAAACCAGCATTACAGTCTTTTCCATAACAGTTGTTAATTGTGGCCATTTTCTTTCTGAATTTAAAATATCCAAGGCGGTTTAAAAAATTAAACCCTTTCTTTCTAGAAACTCAGATGGTGAAACTATACACCAATTAACTTAAAGAATTCATCTGGAAATCAGCAGAGGTTGCATAATGCACAGCTCTAGGTAATTTTAACTCAGAAAATAAGCCCCAGTGGCATGATCACCTTGCTCTCAAAACCCTGGAGCCCTGCAACAGAATGACCATTTTCCTTCTGGCAACCCCATTATTACTGAAGAAACTGTAAAACTATGTTCCTAAATTGGGATATCTTGCTGTTGAACACTGAACTATAAATATGCAGAAAATTAAAATCTGCTTTTTATTCTTCCTAGCAGATGAACACTACTTGTAGCAGAAAAAAAACCAAAATGGCTAATGGAAAATAGCAATCTAAAATCTTTGTCACAAGCTTATTTACCAGGCTGAGGTGTTCTCAATGTTTAACTTATTCTGCTTCCAGAACAGAGTGCTAGCTGCAATAGACACATACATAATTTCCCTTTCTACTTTGAGGAATGGAAAAACATGTTAAACAGTTCTTTGAAGAAGAGAGCAAATTTCATTGTACCTATTGTTAAGCAGCACCTGCAGAAAGTGATTATATTCTCATGGTCTCCACAGAAAGAACTGAATTACCATCAAGTCAGGAACTCACTGGATTTATGGTAGCAACAAGAAAAATCTGCAAGTTTAGTTCTCACAGTTTGAAACCAGATGCTAAATATCTGACAATGCAAATCATCATGTGGCAGAATTAATTAAAAAACAGTCTCTTAAAAATTGGTTATTAGTACAGGCAGAGACGAAACAGAGGGGGGTCAATAGTCTAACAAAATGGTCATTAGCAGCAGTTTAAGACTTGGATTTGGCTGGATTCTTCCTAGGCTCAATAACAACAGGTTACCCAGCAACGAACAATAAAAATAAGGTCATAAAAAATATATTCATGCTATCTGGCAACAAAGACTAATTCAAAAGACAGGACAAATTATTTTGGACCACAGCACTGAGTGTCAGAATCATATTGTCTGCTCAGAAGATATTTCACTGAGAAGTGAAACCCTTTTTCAAACAGGAATTATGCCTCAGAGAATTCCTTGGATGTGAATGCGCCAAATTTCGAAGTAGTCTGTACGCTACTCATACAGAGAAGTATATAAAACATTGCAGATGAAAAGAAAATTCAGGCACTCATTCTTGTTTACAGACATGAGATTAGAACCCTAAAGTGAATGATGAACATTTACTCTGTCTTATGAAACGTCATGACTTTCAACTCAGAAGCCCAACCACTGGCAGTAAGAGAACATGTAAGAATTAATGTTTTCATTAGGGAAACATCCAGTTCCCAGGGCTCTAGAAAAGCTTGTGGGTACAATGTCTGAGATTCAAAACTTGGAATGAAGTGTGGAAGAACTTAAAATTAATCATAATAATGTACCATTTTGTGATTTTTGAGGTTTCTGGCTTGCAATTTTGGAATGTCTTGGAATGGCAATACTGGCTAAACTTTTGGCTGTGTTTCTCATTAGATACAACAAGAGGTCTACAAGTAAATTATGAGAGGCAGAAGAGCTGCAATTATTTACTTATCTACTGGTTTTGTGCATCAACTACAAATTATATTCAGCATTCAAGCTGAAAAACAACTCCACCATGTCATATTTCATTATATAGCTAAAATGTAAATTTAGAAGTCATATTATGAGATTAGACTTTTAGTCTTCAGGGTTTTAATCCATTTCAACAGGTGGAAAACTATTATTACTCTGTGTTTAATGTTCTGAGAAATGCTCATATGTCATACTGTTTAATATTGACCCATTTTGACCAGTGACTAAAACCAATTAATGAGCAGAAAATCAAATCCATCAAAATTCTGTTTAAAAATAGCCCTAAAAATTATTCACTTTAGCCCCACATGTGCTGTCAGTGGTTTATGTTCAATACCAGACTGAGAGGTCACATCTGAAATGTATTTCAATGGAGTTGTTAGGAACAGCAATTATCAATGACACAGACATATTACATCACTTACAAAATAATGTAAGAATACTGTGAAATGCACTTCGAGGAGTAAGGTGACTTTACATAGAGAACTTCATCAGGAATGAACTGATGTATGTATGCTAGCCAACTGCACTGGAAATCTCTTTGGTCACAGTCCTTCCACTCATTGCCTTTTTAATTATTATACCTGGAACTCTGTTTTAGTGCACTGATTCTTTAGCTTGCATTATATTATGATACTTTGGATAGCTATTTTATTTAAAAGATAGTTTGGGATAGCAGTCCATAAAACTTTGTTCCTCCTACTGAGACACACACATCATCAGCAATCCAAAGTCTTACAAACACCTTCCTAGTATCGGAAGATAGACATTGTTAGAGATTTTTAAATTAACTCATTTACAACTCATTTTTGTGCCTTCTTTTAGTTCTTTCGTGTTGCTCTCATGTTTTTCAGGATTTTTTCCCTACTGTCATTTTACCTGAAATATATTTGAATTGACCAAAAAAGCTGAAGCTACAATCTCACCTGCTTATGCTTATATTCCCAATTTCTACCCCTGTATTCTCTTAGAATATCAAATATTGCTGAGTACATAGTAAAATTACAAAAAAATCATGCATCACAGCACAACACAGCCTAACCTGTGGAGTCTTTTAAATCAGTGATATCTAGCCTGTGATACGCAAATGTTTCACTGTCTCTGAACTACTTCTAAAGAATCTGCAAAGGAAAAAAAAGCGTAGTACCATTAAATACTAATTCACTATGCGATGCTTTGCCTCTCCATTAAAACAAATTGTCAAGCAAAAAAACCTCCATACTCTCTAGTGTCTGCAAAACCATGGGGAATGAAAACTACTGTGCCAGATTAGATTTGGATCTGAAATGAAAACTAATGTGTGGCTTTGCACTCTTCACCTTCCCCTGGAGACTGTAAATCTAATCCATTATGACAAATATATTTGAAACAAAATAATTGGAGGTCTTCTAAGTAGATTTCCTATTCTAGAAGAGTAGTATCTTCAGTTGCCTTAAGTCAACCTCAGTCATCGAAGTAGATCACATTATTTTACTAGCACAGAGCATGTAAGTAATGTTTGCAGAATTTGGCCAGTACTCCATAAGAAAAGATTCTGCTGTTCTTAGGGAGCATGTGGTAAGATTTTTCAGTATTGGAGTAAGCAATCCATATACAACCATTGAGCTCAGTGAAGCTCAGTATCAAATTCTTTTTTTTTTAAATGATGAAACAATAAAATAGGGTACAAACAACTCAAGAATGACTGCAAATGTTTCAATTATTTCTGCTTAGCAAACGTAACATTCACACTTCTCTGAGCTACCAAGGATTAGTTATGGTAGATACAAGTTGTAGTACTTGTTTAAAATACTTGATAAAAAACTTGTGTTTCGGTTCTGCAAACTCAAACCACCTGTCTATACAGTCAAAGCAAATTCATTGCAAACTAAAATATACTGCAAGGTGACATGAGATTAAAATACTGATTCAGAAAAGTGTCTTTAGCTTTATGAAGTAAGCCAGGACAGGCTTTTGAAAAGAATGTTGAACACAGAACAAAAGCAGAGTATACTTTAGGTGGATATAAGGAGGATATTTGTTACTAAGCAGCTGCTGTATTCTTTTAAAAGATGCAAAATGTTAACTTTCTGCTGCTGTTACAAGGGATTTAGAGCTTGACAATGATCCAAAGGATGTGTAAATTCTCTATCCCACTCCTGAGGAAAAGGAATGAAAATAATGACGCAGACATAGTAAAAGATCAGAACCACACATGTGCAATTTGCCATGACAACATGGTAACGTGTCCTGCATGCTCTACAACAGAGCTGAGAGTTCTGCACCAGAGACAATGTTATTTTATCTTGCTCAAATACTGCAATGTCAACAAGATTTCAACAGGAAAAGGCTCAGTTCTGCAATGCCATGAACACCTTAATTAAAGTCTGGTCTGGGTTGGCATAAGTTTGATAGGAATTTCACATCATAAGAGTGGGCAGCTCTCGGGTTGCAACAATATACTTATGAGCCAGTTCCTTTGCTGTGAAACAGAGCTAATATTTACTCTGTCATTTATCAGATGTATGCTTTTTGGTTTTCCATTCTGCCTAGCACAATGACAGCTTGGTGTCCAGTAACCCAAATAATAAACAATCTAATATGATCCTTATTGAAGGGCATGTACTTATTATATTATTGTTTTCTCCTGGTTGCACAGTAGAGTTTGTTTAGACGTGAACATGTGAGTACCTATGCACAGCTGAAACAGCACTTCTCCCAAAACCCACTGACGAGTGTTTGTTCTTTCCATTCCTTGGAAACCTGAAGTAGGATATTTTTTTCTAATGACAGATGACCCACAGCTTCCAGACATCAAGTTTCTTTTAGATGTCAGCTTAGGTACCTAACATCATTAGTCATGCTTAAAAATGTTAGTCCTTTTCACTGGATGTAGATGAGTCCACACAGAAAGAAATCTGATTCCCTGTTTCTGCAGTAATGACACTGAATACTGGGCTGACCTTCTAAAAGTATCAAATGCTTATCCATTTAGTAAAATGTAATGCTTTGACCTTCTTTCCCCTCAGGAATCATAATTTCTTAATAGCCAATGGAGAGATATTTCTGCCATATAGCATATAAACAAAAAGATTTGAAGAAAACTGTTGCAGTTTTGATATGATTGTGTATTACAGCTTTTAGAAAAGAAAGCAAGCCATGCATGCTGAAAACACACACTTCCTACTTCGGAGAGTTTATAGAAGTAATACTATATACTGGATTGCGTGACAGCATTACTTACAACAAGAGAAAAGCAGATTTCATGATCAGAGACAAGTTTTTTTGTTTTGATTTTTGTTTTTTATCCTTGGATAGCACTCATGCACCGTGAGGACTACACTTCTTCCAATGAAATAATTAACATACCTTATACAAATGCTGTAACCACTGCTACTGCTTCCTGGCTTTGATGTTTAAAATCATTGCAACTTTGCAATGTTTTCTTAGTTGGTTTTGAACTTGGGTATTTTTGTGGAAAGGAGGCTGTTTAAGTACTACTTTGATGAAAAATCCTGTACTGTTGCACTACGGCAGGTGTAAGGTACTGTTTAAAATAATCCAATACAGAAATTCATACAAAAATAAATGTATTAAAAACAGGAAAAAGAAAGGGTATGGTTATAAAATATCACTTTAATTTTATTGCTTCTGATTTATTCCTGACTCTGATTGCATTCTTTTTTTTTTTCTGAAATGCAAGAAATACTTGTGTAATTCTGGCTTTTAGTTCTGTTGAAAGATGAATATCAGAGGGATTCATTTTCACTATTTTTCACAACATAACTAATCTGGATAAGGATCTAATATTTTTAATGA
This sequence comes from Forpus xanthops, assembly GCA_032466535.1. Taxonomy (NCBI): domain Eukaryota; kingdom Metazoa; phylum Chordata; class Aves; order Psittaciformes; family Psittacidae; genus Forpus; species Forpus xanthops. The sequence goes on along the minus strand of JASSUY010015605.1, from coordinate 7,397 downwards.
AATACTTGTAGGCATATAACTGTACAAGTGTAAAGGGTTCTTGTGCTATTAAAGTGGTAGTGCTGTTATACGTCTATGAACATGCTCATCTCTCTAAATATATGTAAAAATTGTTCATACTGAATTACTATATCAGACAACTTAAACTACTCAACCGTGTGAATTGGGGTTATTGTTTCCTTCAACTTCTTGGTATCAAACTCCATAGTAGTAGCAGTGATAGAATTAAATCATATATCACTTCTCAGTGACTATTCTGAGCATTATCACTCCCCCTCTCCAGATTATTTTTGCATGTGTGGAACTACACTGAATACACCTTCCCAGAATCACAGAATAGTTAGGGTTGGAAAGGACGTTAAGATCATCTAATTCCATTCCAGCTGCCACAGGCATTGACACCTCACACTAAATCATGTTGCCCAAGGCTCTCTCCAGCCTGGCTTTGAACAATGCCACGGATGAAGCACTCACAGCTTCCCTGGGCAACCCATTCCAGTGCCTCACCTCCCTTACAGTAAAGAACATCCTCCTTATATCCAATCTAAACTTCCCCTGTTTAAGTTTTAATCTGTTACCCTTGTTGTATCACTATAGTCCCTAATGAAGAGTCCCTCCCCTTATAGGCCCCCTTTAGATACTGGAAGGCTTCTCTTCTCCAGGCTGAACAGCCACAACTTTCTCAGCCTGTCTTCATACAGCATTCCTATACCAGCCTGCTTTTCATTTCAGACTTTAAGCAGTAGTATTACTGTACTAAATTCAACTTATAGAGCTATGGACATGAATATTGCCAGGGCTCATGTGCCAAGCAGCCAAATAATATGTGACAGGAGTTAGTCATTGCACAATGTAGATACAGCAGTGAATGTGCTATAAGAACCTGTACAGAATGGAAAACTGAATTCTGTATTATGCAGCTACAGGAAAGCCCAGCTGAGGAAACAGCTATCAGGAACAGAAAGATATGGAACGATCTTGCTCTTTTTTTTTTTTTTTCCCTTCTTCCTTCCCTCACTCCCCACCCCTCCAACCTTTCTAGACCTTATCTGATTGTCCAATAATAATTTTTAGAGCTATATTTATCAGTCACGATGATGAGCATGTTGCACTCTTTTAATGCAGTCCACACGCAGTAGCAGTGGCCTATCATCATAAATGTAGCAAAAAAGTTTGAGTGTTGTTTTTTTTGGCAACAATTTTCTACAGGAGCACCTCCCATATTAAGATAGGATGAGAAAGTTGGGGCTGCTCAGCCTGGAGAAGAGAAGGGTGCGTGGAGACCTCATAGCAGCCTTCCAATATCTGAAGGGGGCCTATAGGGATGCTGGGGAAGGACTCTTCATGAGGGACTGTAGTGATACAACAAGGGGTAATGGGTTCAAACTTAAACAGGGGAAGTTTAGATTGGTTGTAAGGAAGAAATTCTTTCCTGTAAGGGTGGTGAGGCACTGGAATGGGTTGCCCACGGAAGCTGTGAATGCTCCATCGCTGGCAGTGTTCAAGGTCGGGTTGGACAGAGCCTTGGGTGGCATGGTTTAGTGGGAGGTGTCCTTGGGCATGGCAGGGGGGTTGAAACTAGATGATCTTAAGGTCCTTTCCAACCCTAACTATACTATGATTCTATGAAATACAGCAATTACATATGTGTAGATTTAATCTTTTGCCAGCTCTATTTTATGTGCATGCTTGGTTTGAAATGCAGCAGGAACTCATGCTGTATCTCTAAGCTGAGGAACAGAAAGATCTTTTTAGATATGGTATTAGAAATGTGCAAGAATAGTATAAACTCCCCATGTAGCACTAAGTGTTGTTCCACAGCAACATCTACCATCCCATTTTGGTGTGAGACAAGGATGGATGCAGTAGTGAAGCAACGGGGGTGTATAACTCGTATGCTCCAAAACTGCCTACAGAATCTTTCCAATTTCGGTCCTATCCTAAAGAATGTATTTTCCCAATGTGCCAAAGAGCAAACTCAAAACCATGTACTCTTGGGCTATCAGCTCTATACCTGAGTACAACATTCTTTTGATTTAGTTGAGCAAAACAAGAAACCTTTTGGCAGTTTGCTTTGCACTTTAAATAGCAAGTTCTCTTTGTGTCCATAATCTGTTTCACAGTCTGGAGGTTAGGTGTTGACAGGCTTAACAAGCTATGGTTTGCCCAGTCTGCTGATGCAGCAGGGAACTGGTTTTGTGCACTTAGCTGTGTTATTCTGGAGATATGACCACATTTAATGTTACTCAGAATGAACAGATACTTCCTTGTCACCCAGGACCATTTAAAGCTTAGCGGATACAAATCTCAGTTCTAAACCATTCCTTCACTGTAGCATCCATCTCATAAACAAAGCCAGATGATCCATCCTCCAAACCTGTCTTGTTATGTGTGAGCACATTTTTCTGATAAGGTAAATTACAGAACAAAGGGAAATGCAGTGCTTCAGCCTTCCCTCCCCCTTTAATTATCAGTGGCTGGAGACACAATTAATTTTGGAATTAAGACTGTCTGCTTTCATAAAAACATATCCTGCCTTGTCTGGCTGCTTTTTTTTTTTTTTTTCCAAGCAATGTTAGTAATTATCTTCTGGGTCGCCTCTCAGTTGTCAATAGGCTGTCTGTGTGCAGTGCTGCTTCTGCAGTGTTTATAACAACAGGCTGTTTGTGACACAGTGTGGCACAGCCAGGAAACTGACTGAGCAAGGGAGGGAAAAAGGAAGCAAAATACTTCAGCAGAGCTGCAGAGGCTGATATTAGGGAATAATTACAGATGTCGTACAACCTGATAACATCTTTGAAACACGGGGCCTCCTAATGAGAGCGATAAAACTTAAAGCAATTGTTTCACATCTTGAATGTGACATAATTGTTAAAAACCAAACCCCACCTCTGACCTAGCTAAATCCCTGACTAAAGGGCATGGGTTTCACAAGACTCAAACAAGCCTTAGCAAATGCCATCACAACCCACTCTGCATGATCCTAAGGGAAGGCATATAGAAGATTCAGGAATGTGTGGTGATACAGATATGGATAAAACTGCATATGTCAGAAAGAGTGGGGTTTTCCTGATATTAAATTACGCTATGTTGATAACTTTGGAGATTGGAGTTCTCTTCATAAAATTTCTGCTTAGACTGGAAGGAACTGCGTCTAAGGCAGGTGATAGCAGGGGAGCTGGAACTAGATGATCTTAAGGTCCTTTCCAACCCTAACTATTCTATGATTCGATGATAGAATAGTTTTGTCCCCATATGGTTGACTTCATTCGCTGATCTCCCCTTAAGAATGCTCCCAGCTGACTGTCACAATAGTCTGGCCTGAGAATAAGATCCAAAAATGAAGGCTGGGACTGGAATCATAATTATTCAAGTAAACTGGAGGTGTGTTGTAAATTGGTAACAAGAGGCAGACTTAGATCAGGATGCTATCAATGAAAACATAATAACACACTATCACTAACTAGGCAAACCTTTTCTCTTGTTTTAATCTCAGAAATACCACTTCCGTATCCTAATTGTGCCTCCCTGTATTATGCCTTCAGTGGGCAGTCTTTTGCCTTTGAAACTGGACAAAGGGAGGAACAATTCCAGAAGAGACAAATAAAAAGCACATATTGCTTGTGCTGGGAGCTGAAGCAGTACAGGTCCAAAATGAAAACTCCTCTTCCTCTAGAAAATGAGCATTTGGCTGGCCTAGGGATCCCATACATTTCTGAGTCAGGGTTCCCATTATGTACCGTATGCTCTCTTACCAAACTACAACATCCGAATATCATTCCTCAGTTTCAGTTTGTGATACAGTGATTAAAAGTAGTTAATTTGAATGCAATACAAAGTTTCTAGAAATACTGGTTCATTCAATGCTGCTCATGATTTTATGATCTTATTTTGCACTCTTTGTGCTTCTTCATATTTTAATTTCTAGCAGGCCATCTAAAGAACTTGCCAAAATAAGACTAGAGTGTGATGGTAATACAAGCAATAAAGCAAACACATAATTTGTATTTCAGCTTCTCACATCATCCCTTTAGTTGTGGAATTTCAGTCAGGTCTTGTGTTATCAGTGATTTGTTTTACCTATGGTCTGGCTATTGCCAAAGGTGAGTGTCTGTGTATTAAATGCAGTGAGAACCTCATTAAAGTTCAGCAACAGAGAGCAGAAGGTAAGATTTTACGATTGAAAAGAAGTTTGGAGTTACTCTAGGGTGGACTGGAATAAGCAGAAAGCACCTCTATCAACATAACCCAGTCTGGCCTGGGTGTTATCAGCCACATTAACTACAAGGTGTTACACAGCTCATAGTCATTACATATAGCACAGCTAACAAATATGCAGAAATCATAGGTAAAGTTACTGCACTTCACACTTCATGTTGTGGCTAACATCCTTCAAGATAGCTTTCTTTTTATTTATCCTTTCAGTTAAAGTTTTACTTTAATCTGCCAAAATGAACCCACTATCATCAGTTTCCTTTAAAAAGTACTCAGCTTTCAGTTCTAGTTCTAGCTAATCAGATTTATCAGCAGACATGAAGGAACTTTACAAAATTGGTGTTATTATCTCAATGAAAAGAAGTTACAGATTTTTTCCGAGAACAGGGATAGAGCAAGGTCAAATGTAGAATTAAGCTGTCTACATGTGATATAACCTCTTGACCACATAATACTATTTTCTGAAGGTATATAAAACTCAGAACAGTATTAAGTACAACAGCAAATTCACATCTGAAAAAACGCATCACAGGAGGAGCTACGAATCCATGATCTATGAGAAATATTTTCTTTTTAAACTTTCCCACCAAGGAATGCCTATGAAGGCAAAGATGACTGATGATGCCATTAGTAGCTCTACTTATAGATCTGCCCTGTGACAAGTTGGAATATGTGAAGTGGTTAAAATACTGAAACTAATTATATTTTACAGAAACTATTTTCTGATATTCTATCCAAATAAGAAATATTTTAATTTTCCTCAGACAACACATTAGACAAATTACTGAAAACAATGAATACATTTTAAATATTTGTTTGTTATTTTTCTTTCAATAAAGTGATGGAGCTACTTGTAAAAACCAAAACCAGCAAGCAGGAAGAGAGACTATACATGTTATACGTAGAAGGTCTAAGGAACATATATGATTAGAATAACATATGCCACATATAAACTCTTGCTTATAAAGCACATTCAAAAAGTTGGAAGAATTACAAAAATGTGCAGTTTCATAAGAATCTGATGAACACTTGAAGTAACTGTGCTGGAAGAAATATTGGTAGAAATGTAAGATAGAAAGAGAGATTATTCTTTTTTTCAAACTAAAGCATTCTACCTCATTCAACTCCCAGTTTCTACAGCACCACTCTTCTCCAAAGCCTATGTACCGAGGACCTAACCTTGCTAATATTATTAGATAGTTACCTAGGAAATGATGCATGACCCCTCTGGGGCTCCCTACATAAGGATGTCATTGACTTGTTGGAGCAAATCCAGAGGAAGCCATGGAGATGCTCCGAGGGCTGAAGCATCTCTCCTGTGAAGACAGGGTAGAACTGAGCTTGCTCAGCCTGGAGAAGAGAAGCTTGCAAGGAGACCCTAAAGCAGCTTCCAGTACCTAAAGGTGACCTACAAGAAATCTGGAAAGGGACTTTCTACAATGGCATGTAGTGACAGGACAAGGGGGAATGGCTTTAAACTGAAAGAGGGGAGATTTAGATATTAGGAAGAAATTCTTCACTTTCTTTCCCTGAACTGTGTCTAACAGGCAAACAAATCACATCTGGCATGGAGTGCAAATGGTTCTAACAATTACATAGAGAAAAAAAGTACTCTTTTTATATTCCTGAGTAACTGTACACATATGGGTATAATTCCCAAAGTGCTTAACACTGCAGTGTAAACAGTTTCCAGTGCTTTCAATGATACAGTCCCCCAGTAATCATTCCAACCTGAAATTATTCCTGTGATGGATGGTTATTTGGCTGCTGCTCCTAAAACTTTCAGTTCTATCTGAAAACTACCACCATTAAACGTAGCGGCCCAACTCCTTAATAAAAATTGTGTGGTGTCTTGGTTAATCAAGTCTTACTCTTTGTAATTAAAACACTAAAGCATAAAAAAATAAAAAATAAATAAAAATGCAAATAAATGTATTTCATTAAGTCAGTACTAAAACAAACAAACAAACAAACAAAACCAAACAAACAAAAAAAAAAAAAAAAAAACCACCAAAACCCCAAATTATTTTACCTAATAAAACCAGTTATAATTAACCTATAGCATCTTCCATTGCATGATACCACAAAATAAATGGAGGCTTATAAATGCCAAGCTGAAACAGGATAATATCTTGCCTTAAAATTAGAGCTTAATCAGGCCTAGGGAGAACAAGCAATTGGCCAGATTTGTCCTGTAACTGATTATTAGCTCTCATTATTTCAGGCTGTCTCCTAGGCCATGTAGCAATACGCTAGAAGACAATCAGGGTAAAGGCTTACTTCAGTGGACATGTCTGCCAGCACAAGTCTTCATTTAATTTCATAGGACAGCACAGGTTATTTAAATTCCAGCATGGTAAGATGTCATAGAATCTTAGAAGAGTTAGGGTTGGAAAGGACCTTGAGATCATCTAGTTCCAACACCCCTGCCATGCCCAGGGACACCTCACACTAAAACTACATCCTTCCCGGCCTTGAACATTGCCAGCGATGGAGCATTCACAACTTCCATGGGCAACCCATTCCAGTGCCTCACCACCCTTACAGGAAAGAATTTCTTCCTCAGATCCAATCTAAACTTTCCCTTTCAAGTTTGAACCCATTACTCCTTGTCATACCACTACAGTCCCTCATGGAGAGTCCCTCCTCAGCATCCCTATAGGCCCCCTTCAGATACTGGAAGGTTGCCATGAGATCTCCACGCCGCCTTCTCTTCTCCAGGCTGAACAGACACAACACTCTCATCCTATCTTCATAGGGGAGGTGTTCCAGTCCCCAGATCAAACTCGTGGCCCTCCTCTGGACTTGTTCCAACACTTCCATCTCCTTTTAATGTTGAGGACACCAGAACTGCGCACAATACTCCGAGTGAGGTCTCACGAAAGCAGAGTAGAGAGGCAGGATCACCTCCCTCGATCTGCTGGTCACGCTTCTTTTGATGCAGCACAGGATATGGTTGGCTTTCTGGGCTGCAAGAGCACACTGCCAGCACATGTTCATTTTCTTGCTGACCAACACCCTCAAGTCCTTCTCCTCTGGGCTGCTCTTAGTCTCCTCTCTGCCCAATCTGTAGCTGTGCCTGAGATTATCCTGACCTAGATGTAAGACCTTGCACTTGGCATGGTTAAACATCTTCATGAGGTTGGCATCAGCCCACCTCACAAGCTTGTTAAGGTCCCTCT
>JASSUY010015600.1:0-11835 GCA_032466535.1 Forpus xanthops | reverse complement strand
CACCAGTCACAACAGTCTGAAAGCTTTCACAGGGAGAACGTGGGTTAAACACTAGGGAAAATTTGATGCTTTTATGACATTAAGGTAATGGAAGAACCTGCTGAGGCAGGCTGTGGAATTGCCATCACTGGAGATGCATCCAGGGCTGGGCCAGACGCTAGTTTATGAATAATGGAACCAGTCCTGAAACTATGCAGTGGATGGACTTGGTGATCCATTAGGGGTCCTTTCCAACCAAAACAGTCCAATGATCTAAAGCATAGTTCACTCTGGAATGAAACTGCTTTAGGAAACCTCTTGAGACAAACTTACTCTAGGAGTAATTTGCTACAGAAAATCCACATTTTAAAGGAAATTTGCTTCTAACTTTTGTGCAAGGAAAATTAGAATAAAGCATAAAAAAGTGTTATCATAAAGTTGAGAATCAGGAGCTGGACTCACCATGTATTCCATATTAGAGGCCACTGGGTACACCTGGCCTCTCAGCTTATTATGGAGCATCAGTATCTCCTGTCTGTCAGAGAATAAAATGGCTCTCTTGGATCTGGAGTTAATTTCCCCATCCTGATATTTACTCAGAATGCTCTCCAGGTGACTTGAGTTTGGCAGGATAAAGCATTCAGCTGCCTTTGTCAGGAGCAGCACGCATCCCAGATGAAGGGTCCAACGCAGGGTAGGATTCATGTCTCCTCCTTTATGAAGACAGAGATGGTAGGAGGTTTTCTTGCAAGGACTCCTTCAGTTCAGCACAGATCTGGATTTTGGGGAGAAACAGGCAGTTAGATTTATGCCAGAGAGACTCTTGGTGTGTATGACCCCCAGTGATGTAGCCACATAACCTGTATTATTGCTTGGAAAACAGGAGTTCTTACAGTGTAAGCAATTACTCTTCACCCCAGTGACAGGAAGACCTGAGCAACACTGTAAGTGATGGGAACTCTGTTTATTACACCTGGCAATCCACTGATGTTGCACTGGGAGAAGCATTACCCAGACCCTGCAGTGAATGCCTTCTCCACCATAGACGCCAGGAATGCAGGTGTCAGCCAGCAGCACCAGCACCTCTGAACAATCCTACCTCCATCAGGTGGGAAGTATTCAAACCTATTTGCCCAAATAGCTGTGAGAGTGGAGAATGAACATGAATAAAAGGAAACTAAACTTCCCAGCAAGCTGGATTGAGGGGGTCAGACACCACCAAGAGCTATTTCTGCCAACAGACTCCAGCAGAGCAGCTGCCAGACCCTGTGAAAGCAGCTGTTTATGAGAAATGTCACCGTAACATCGAGCACCAAAATCCCTGCTGGCCACTGACGCACTGGGGTGTTCTCGCTGACGCATCACTTCACAGCAGGTGGGAGCATGGCCAGCAATATGAATTATGGCAGATTAGGAGGGAAGCCAAAGCACCCATCCAACCCCAGCCAGGAGATCCCATGCATGCTCTGTAGCTGTCAGCACAGAGAGCTTGGACAGATGGTCGTGATTTGGTCATTGCCAGGTTTGAATGGGTTTGTTTAAACCCTTTCCCTTGCTCCATGGTGCTCCCGGCTCCACCTGCCATTTCCAAACTCTCCCTTCCTTCTTCTCTTCCCACCCTGACTCCTCCATCTAATGAGCCCTGTGTGTCTTGGCTGGCTTTACTTAGATCATGAGCTATTCAGGGAAGGAAAATGTGCTGCTGTATTGCTCTGCAGCACCTACTGCTCCTTAGGTGAAACCCAAGAGCCACCAAAGGAGCATCAATCTGTCAGGACAATAAGTACAGAAGGTACAAACACATTCTCACTCTCCTTAGAGGGAATTTTGGAAGAAAGCTTCCCAATCTCTGCCCTCAACACTGCGTGAGGATCTGCTTTTGACACCACTGTAACAAGACACACAAAAAGCATTCCTACGTAGGAACAAACCCTAGATTAACAGGAGTTATTCCAGTTGTTTTAGCCCATTGACACGGGATTTAGGCACACTGAAACTGAATGAACTGGAAACCATCCGAGGCAGGGAATAACCTTCTAGATCCCAGCTGGAAAAGCTGCACTCAGGCACAAAACCCCAAATCCCTGTTCCCCAGACCCAGGATGACAGTAGCAAACACAAGGTGCTTTACAGTAAAAAAGACACTGAGAACACTAGGAACTCCTGAAAACCTGTTGGCTGTCAACATAAAGGAGATAAAGTCCCCATTTGAGCCTTCTTGGACTGTATTAAGGCAGACGAAAACCAGCTGCCCACAGTCTCTCTCCAGGTGGAGCATTAAACCTTATGCCTGGGTAGAACAATGCAGGAATGTAATTTGCTCATTTAGGTTAGGTAATGGCCTCTCATTATCTCCTGCTCTTCGCAGCAAGTCGAACACACACACACCTTGTCCCCAGCTCCAGGCACACCTGAAAGACAGGACGTTCGGTGGCATCGGGACAAATACTGCTTTAACCTCATCCTCTTCTCAGCCCTGTTTGTTGGCACTCACATCCCCCCCGCAAGCAGCTTTCTAACCCAGCTACAGAGGGACAGGGGGAAGCAAAACGAGCAGTTGCTTTTGTAGACTGTCTGACCCAAATTCAGGGAACAATTCCTACTTTGAGGCACTTCCCTAAGTGTTTAAAAATAGACGCTGTGCCACAGCCGTTCACAATGAGGCCATTTAGCACAAGCAGTTTGAACTGCAGCCTGCCCTGTAGGTAGAGCAGGCAGGAACAGACAGCTAATACACGCTGCAGTTGTACCCCTTCATTTGGCAGGGTGCCCTTTGCTAAATAGGAGCCCGTATCCACCACCCATTTAAGGCAAACACTGAACTTACAGAAAGGGCAGCTTGAAGAAAAGTCAGCTGTAACATCTGAAAGACCAGAGGAGCTGCCCCACTCACAGCATCTCAATGAAGCCAACACGTCTGGTTTTGTGAGCAAGCCAAAACCTTGCAACAGATGGTGCATTATTCCTCGGGATATTCTTCCCTGTATCCCGTTTGTGATACTAGCAGCCCTCTAAAATTAGGTCACTTTGGTGCTACCTTCTTTTCACTCAGGGAGTGCAAGGTCCCTTCCCCTGCTTTGGCTTGAGGTGGGGAGTACTCAGCATCCAAAGGAAGGATGATCAGAGATGGCTGGGGAGCAAAGAGCCAGATTAATTGGAAGTAGCAGAAAGATGCTGAAGTTTCAGAAAGCTCTCATCGATTGACATCGATGGACGTAACAGATTTCAAGCGTCCATCCATTTGCCACTCTCAGTATCCTCGTGCCCTGGTGCAACGCAACGCTTTGACATGTGTTAAAGTGGGACAAGTGCCCTGCTGAGCTGGGGCCGTGCCTCTGGGATATATCAGGAAGACAGGGGATTCATTGAGGAAGGCGGAAATTATGTTGGGATTTGACATTATTCAGAGAGAATTATCAGCTGACAGTCAGCTGAGGGAGCCTCTGCTGTTGTTTTCAAGGGTGCAGGAGGAGCATTAGCGCATCGCTTTAAACACATCAGGCCCTTGATACTGGTGCCAGGTAAACATCTGGGAGTGATCAGAAATGAGTGAGTCAGCCGAAACCGGCTCCTGGATGTGCTGTAAAGCCTGTCCAAAGCTGGGGACAAAAGGGAGGCTTCTTTTTGGGTCTGAGCAAGTTAAACAGTTAAATAGACTTTGGAAAAGACTATATTTAGAAAGCTATTTCCCTAGCTAACGGATGGTGTCTGCACTGCACAGAAGAGCTGGTAGCGTCTGAAGCCTGGCATGCAGCTCTGCCTGCTAAAAAGCCACATGCAGGCTGAGTCCTGCACTTCATTATATCCCCACTTCACCTTATTCCTCATGGCTATTGATCTTTAACTGCCTTCCCTCATAAAGTATACAAGCGGCTGCCTAATCCTTGGTTATGGATGGCATTTGCAGTTAAAACCTCCTGGGACCTGAGGAGTTATACATGGAACAACCTGACAAGGCAAGAAAATGCAAAAGTTAGCTTGGAATACCAGCAAAGCAGAGGGGAGTCAGCCTGGGAGCAGCTTTTAGACTGAGTTGACTTGGGATCAGCTTCTATCCTGTGCAAAGAAATCTGGCAATAAAGCCGCAGCATACTTAAAGCATTAAACCCCAGGTCATCAGTTTAACCAAGAAGCACACATCTCGAGCTTTGAAGAACTGCGCTGACTTCAAAAGAAAAGCAGAATGACAAGTCTCTTGACGCAGGAGATAACGCTGCACAGAACACGCTACAGATTCAGCATCCTTGAGGCCACGGGCCAAAGCATCTGGATCTTCCATCACAATCCGCTCCCACAGAACTGAAGTGGGTGAGTTTCTACGCAAAACCACACGGAAAACCCACTGTTAACAGACACAACATGTGGCGACACTGTGAAATTCCTTTTAGACAGGGCTTAAGAGCAGAGCTGAATAAACACAGGCTTCCTGCAGCAGGGTAGGTGTGCCCATGGGTAGTCAGCTATTAGAGGCGGCTGCAGCATCCCTTAGGTTGCTTCTATTTGTGTAGAAACCCACTCCTGTACTTGCAAACTCCTCCCATTCATTCAAGATTAATCTTGCAGTAACCTCTGCAAAGCATACATAAGGGGAGCTCATGCAGTGTGCTGTGCTATTTAACACCATGCAGGCAACTTTTTGAAGAAGTTACTTAAACTGCTTTCTGAATAGAGACATTTCCTGCACAAACCTCCCCAAAAAAAATCACATTTCAGAAGCAAAGACCAAAGCTTACACTTACCTTGCTGAGTACTTCAAAGTCCCAAGGAAATTGTAGCTCCTCTAAGCCTGGAAAATCAATTCTATATCTGAAGTATTTAAACTAGGAGGAAAAGGATGAAGTCAGCCTCGGGAGGCGTTGAGATGCACAAGGTCTCAGCTCAGCAGCTCGTACCAACTGCAGTCTCACAGAGCTCCCCAGTGGTATTTATGCTCTCCAGGCAAAGAGGACAACCCTGGATCATCCTGTTTGGCAACGGGCCTATAGTAATAAGGAAAGAAGGGAAAAAGAAGGGGGGGGGGGAACCAAAAGAAGGCAGGAGCAAGGAGCAGAGGGGTGTTGCTTGGGATCTCAGCAGTAAGGAGACAGTCATTGGGGCTCAGCAAATTAGGACCATCCTCCCAAAGGCTGTGACACCACATGCGGGGAGGGGGAGAGGAGGAGGAGTGCAGCCAGATGATTGTATAAAAGGGTTTGCTTGGCTTTCCCCTGCAGTCAGCTGTCGGCAGAACTCACAGCCCCACAGGCATCTTCTCTGACACTGAGACAGACCCAATGCCTCGGTGAGGGGCTCTGGTGGTGAGGGAAGGGGAACTCAATAGAGGGGTTTTCCTGTGAGGGATTAAAATTCATCTCAGCTGCCAGGACAGCCATTTCCTGCTTCCCACAGGGAAATCCCATCACAGTCCCGCTGCTCCGGGGCTGACACAGCTCCATTGGATCCCAGGGCAAAGCAGGATCCTGGCTCAGGCAGCAGGGCTGAGCAGGCATCCAGCCCTTGGGTACACCGCATGGCATCCCCTTTCATCCCAGAGCTGGCACTTGCTGGGAATCAGGATTATTTATCACCCTCTGCAGCTTGTTCCCAAAGCTGTCCTGGTGCTGGCATTCCCTGCACACACCCGTGGCTCAGTCCTGCTGCACGAATTACAGGGAACAGGGGAAATAAAAGTTAGTGGCACATCTAGGCAAGGCTCACCTCCTGATGCTCACAAAGCCCCTTCTCCATCCCCATGTTCACTGTTGAAACACGGTTTTACTCGCTGTGAAAGGAAATGATTGAGCAAAAGACAAGATAAAAGTTCCTTTTTGTTGTTGTTGTTCCTTTTTAAGTAGGAACCAGGAAAAAATAAACCATTATCATGAGTAACAACATGAGCACATTACAGCACCCTTGCTGCAGCAGCCCACAGCAGGATGCTGCGGTGCTGAGTGTCTGGAGTGAGCAGGTCCAAGCATCACCCCATGCCCATATGTCCCTCTGCAACAGACCAGCAGAGGCGGAGGAGCACCCACCTCGTGGATCTGGCATATCCAAGCAAAGCAGCTATGATATTTCCAAATCCACTGTGTAGTCCTCTCTCCAAAGTTCCTTGGGAAAAGTCCATTCTTTCAAAGAGCCAGCATTTACTTCTTTGAGCAAAACCCCAACCACTGATTTCCTATTGACAAGAAGGGAATTTACAAGATATTCTGCTGCTGAGAGGCTTGTTTAAACCCAGCAGTGCTCAAAAAGCAGAATGACATTTATCACATCTGCTCAACAGCGCGTGCGCAGAGCGGCAAATACTGGCAGCGAAGAGCAGCTCCACTGAGCAAAGAAAATAACCCCTCTGAAGCCAGCTCTGAGACATAACTGCTGATTTAATCTCTTGCACTGTCCCGAGATCTTCTGGAAGAAACTCTGGAGACAAAACCTAAAGGGACTACAAGAAAGCTGGGGAGGGGCTTTTTACAAGGCTGTAGGGACAGGACAGGGGAATGGCTTTAACCTGCCAGAGATGAGCCCTTAGGCAGAAGTTCTTCCCTGTGAGGGTGTTGAGGCGCTGGCACAGGGTGCCCAGAGGAGCTGTGGCTGCCCCATCCCTGCAGTGCTCAAGGCCAGGTTGGATGCAGGGGCTTGGAGCACCCTGCTCTAGTGGAAGGTGTCCCTGCCCATGGCATGGGGTTGGAACTGGAGGAGCTTTAAGATCCCTTCCAACCCAAACCATTCTGCGAGTCTACATAGCAGATTCTCAGCCCTTAAGGTGTATTTGTTGGCCTGTGTCTTTTAACTTGAACTGTAGCTGAGCCATGGGAGCCAGTCCTCACCAGTCAGTGCCAGTTCTATCCCCGATACAGTCACTACACCCTCTCTGGCTGCTTTCCTCACATATAGGAACTTTGTACTGACATACTTCAAAACAAGCTGTGTACGTGAACCAACAACGTATGGTCCATCACTGGGATCTGGCACTTCCATTCAGCTAAAAGCAATGCAACATGGGCAGCTTGCTCCTTTTAGGCTCAGATGCTGCCAGCAATAGCAGCAATCTAAAGACTACACAGAACTGGGTTGACTGTAGGTTCTGCACTGCTTCAGCTTAAAATCACTGCATCCTTTTTAATTCCTTGCTCCTCTGATTCTCTTCGGATCACCGAGTTCGCTCTATCTGCAGGCAGCTTACATCATCAGCTGAAGGAAGATACAAGCAGCCTCCAGTTTCCTAACTTCCCTGAATAATGAGAAGTGGTGAACCATCACGCTCCTCCAACGGGGCCACTTCAAAACCATGCCGCTCCACAGCCCTGACTAACAGCTCTCAGAAGGTGCCATTCACTCAAATTACCAGAATGCTGGATTTAACTCATTTTAAATCTCACGTACCAACACGCAAATGATTTCCAGACCTCAGAGAAACTCATTATGTTGTAATCTCCACAAAAGTTCTTATGGGAAATTAATCCCTGCAGGATGGTTTGAGCTGACTCCTCCATTGACCCTGCTGCTTCACAGAGATTTGACTTTAATTTACTTTTTTAATATACACCACTATGGTTTCACTGTACAAGTCATACCATGGTTGTACTTAGGGATGAGCACAGCCTGGAATGAGATGTTTTATCCACCTCATTTTGTCTTGAGTCAGCAGTTTCATGTCATACATTTGACCAAAGCCAAAACAATCAGAAGTTACTTTTAATCATTCAGCGTTATTACTGCCCTGATTATAACGTCTCCATTTCATATGTGGTAAAAGCCACATAAAGCAGGCTGCATATATAAGTATATATTAGGAGAGAAGGCTTTTAATGTAATAGCCAATGAATAGGAAGGAACACAGATTTCGCTATGCCCTCCTAATTGAACATGCAGACAGCACGTCTTTTCAACTTCAAGTAAATTCCCCTTTATTCCCTATTCAAATAGTGGCTCAGCAATAACAGCACCAATCTTGGGCAGGGACAGAGCAAAGAGCAGGGTGAGAGGCTCAAAGCCATAGTGGTAACTCCTGTTGTAACTGGTTCTGATTCTTGCTCCAGATGGCTCCTTGCATCCATATACAAGATGAGGATGCCCCAGCCTCTTGTCTGCATGCCTTGGCATTATCCAGAGGCTGCTTCAGCAGATGAACTGACAATGTGGGGGATCCTGAATCACTGGAGTGAAAGGCGGATATTTACAGATTGACTCCAAAATGCAACTAATGCTTGGCACAATGAACCCCTATTTTTCCTTTCTCTCAGCTCTCCTGTTCTGGAGCAGCCTGAACTGCAACCACCTGGGTTCATCTGCAGCTTCTTTTCTTCTTCGTAATAAAAAGCATCCTCCTGAGCATTTAGTCTGCTGCTGATACACAGGAAAATAACTCCTCACAGAACTTCCCAAAGACTGTGCTGTTTCCTCAGTGTAAAAACTAAGGTAAGACAAGGAAATAGGAAGACAAACAGGAGGAATTCTAGGCAATTTGGGGGACACCACTGACCACACAAAATACAAGTGAAGTGTGAACTAAAAGTTCGCCTCACCTTGTTACTGCAGCTCATCACAGTTCCTGGTTACATCTGCAATAAGCTATGTGGAAACGAGCATTTTTTAACAATCAAAATAACTGGTCCATATCTGCAGACTGAAACAGTTCAGAAATAATAACCCAACACACTCATCTTTGGAGATTTCACCCCAAAACAGAGAAGGTGAATTGCAATCACAAGCTCCACAGACACCACATCTCATTAATTGCCAATATAAATTCTTTCCAAAATCCTTTGGGCCATTAGCAATAAATCAGAATAAACCCATGGCTGTGTGAATCCCCAACATCTGGGGAACACCACTACATGGCAAAGGTACTATCTTAATTCCTGTTCAAACCTAGAGAGATTTAGGATACTTTTATGAAGACAAACCCCTTGCTGGCATGCCAGGAGATCCCCTAAAACCTATGCAGCAACTCTGGGAGCAGCTTTAGAGCTGGAACACCACAAAACTCAGGAATACCACCATTGCCCTCTCCTGTACTGCATCCGGGCCCATCCAATGACATTGTCCTGAGGGGAAAATTTTGGAAAACAAAACAATCTCTTAATTAAGAACCACTCAACATCCCTGAACCCCCAAATACCTTGTGCTTTTATGACCCTTCTCCCCACCCCATCAAACCATTCCCCGTGTAGATCTGGCTTACGGCACAAGAGCTTTCTACCAGCCTTTTGGCCTAGCACATCCCAAGTTTCTAGTTTTGAAGACTTTAGATCTTAATGCACAATTTTTTAAGAGCCATTTCTTCAAAGATAGTTTAAGCATAAGTCAAAACCCAACAGATTCATGGTGTACTGGAGGGGATTGCCTTGGGTGTTGGGTTTTTGCTTTACATAATCACTTCCAGACAAAGCAAATAATCAAAAGGCTGCAAAACCCTCATTTTGCAACAGGGGGAGAAGTTTAATATAGAAAATAAAAACTGTGGTTATGTGTCCACATCACACTCTTGCCACATACACTTCATTTTCCTTTGAGCAATACACTGCAGAGGATAGACTTTAGCAACAAGTGCATTTGTAATATCCTTAGTGAGAAATCGATAAATTAAACCCATCTGAACTTCTATCTCATACCAAGGGAGAGATTTCAACACTTGCTTTTTAAACCAGCAATTACTCACTGTCATTTCTTTAGAGTAATTAGTAACACTTGTAACCTGTTCCTGTGAAATAAAATGCAGAAGTGAATGGACAGGTTCAGGGTGAACTGCGTGTTTGCAGCAGGAGTTCCTGTCTCGTCTTCACCAATCCTGACAACTTTACAATAGGTCGCACAGGACCTCCCTTTTATGAGGAGGAAACATCTCCGTTGCACACCAGAACCAGGTTATGATATAAATTCATGTTCTATTCTCACTCCAGGGGATTATGCACATTGGACATTGGAAAAGATGAGGCAGCTTCCATAGCTGCAAAAGAACACAGCACCATCCAACACCAAAAACCTCCTGAGAAAAAACCCCAGCAAATAGGATGCTCTGCAGACCAAGCCTACATTAAGTAAAACTGTACTAGATGATTAAGCTGCAGTTTAAAAACTGTAATATTAATCCATCACATCTGCAGCAAGTCCAAGCAAACCTGCGCAGAAATACAAGCACAGCTATTTTAAACAATACTGAAGTCTCCTTAGTTGTATACCACTTCTTTCTTTCACATCCTGCTCTTCATTTATTCCTCTCTTCTTCACTTTGCCCTTATAAAGTAATTTCTCTTGTCCTGGACATGACTCAAAACCACAACTCGGAGAAGCATCTGCTCCAGGTGGAACACTGTTGTTTCTGAGGCTGATGTGTTATCTACAACCAAGACTCGTTTTATTTATAGCAAGACTGAGACTAACACAGTGTTCCCTTTCAAACAGACAGCAGAAGACAAGGCTTCTGACAGAAGAAAGCTGAACTTCACTGCATGATCCCTCCTGGGAAAGCTTGCAGGGCTGCTTGCAAGCAGTAGCCATCCCTGAAATGAACAGTATCTCATTACACCTTTATTTTGAATACACCTGTATTACAAATCTATCCACAACTGGTTAAGACATCTGTAAATAGTAAAAACCCTTTATTAGAAACCTCCTCATCCATCCAAACGGGACCTGAGCACAAGGTCCAATTTGTTTCTACTAAATATACCCAACATCCAAGCTGCAAATGTGAACCCATAGTATCTGAGTAACACAAGTAACACAACTCACCAGCCAACCATCTTGTACAGTCAAAATCAAAGTTAACTGCAAGGACCTGGTATCAAGTAATACATTGATTACTGATCACCTGCAATTTCATCTGGGCTGCTCTCACAGACCTTCACTAACAGGAAGGGACCTTTCCACAGTCCACTGGAGGTACAGGTCGATAACACAGCTGCAACAGAGGGGAAATATAAAGGAGGAAGGGATTTCTGCAGAACAGAATACTTCAAGCAGGGTGCAGACAGGATGTGAATAACCACCAGTACCAAACAATTTCAAAATCTGTTTTCTTCCCTGCTTGGAATAACCCCCCCATTCCTCTTGGATGTCAATGCCCAGTAGGAGTTGTCGAGGTTTTCCCCTGTGATCGCCCAAAATCAAAGGAAGCTTTGGACAGAAAATTCTTTTGGAGTTGGTGGAATGTCACCAGAATCAACAATATTATAGAATCACAGAACAGTTTTGGTTGGAAGGGACCTTCAAAGCCCATCTAGTCCAACCCCCCTGCAATGAGCAGGGACATCCTCAGCTCCATCAGGTTGCCCAGAACCACCTCCAGACCACCTTTGCCTCCAGGGATGATGCACCCACCATGTCTCTGGGCAACCTGGGTCAGTGCTTTACCACTCTCAGTGTAAAGAATTTTTCCTCACATCCAGCCTGAATCTCCTTCCCTTGGTTTAAAACCATCACCCCTCATTCTCTCACAACAGGCCTTACAAGAGTCTCTTCCCATCTTTCTCACAGGCCCTTTCAAAAACTGAAAGAATTAAGTACTCCCCCCTTACCTTTAAAGGGAATGAAATGCTCTTGCGCTTCCAGAAAATCTCCCAACACTCACTAGCTCCTTTATTCTCCATAGAAGCTTCCCATGGAATACCTCCCTTAGCTATTCAAAAACCTAAAGCCTTTGTCGGAGAAGTTAGCTCAGCATTCTCAGCTGGATCCCAAAGTCCACAACATTGTGATCACTGCAGCCAAGGATATCAATAAATGAGATGAAAACTATCTCAGTAAGAATGGTCACTTCAGAAAATACTAATAAAATTTGTTTAATAAACAAGAAGATAGCTATACATTTGAATATCAAAGGTGACAAAATCCCACAAAACTTTCTCAGCATCAGGACAATGGTAATGATTT